>WEKY01044930.1:72026-82146 GCA_013390045.1 Picathartes gymnocephalus | reverse complement strand
TCCTTCAAACCAGGACAGATATTCTTTCACTAGGCTGTGCCTGATGGTTATGATGTTCCCACCTATCTAGAACAAACAGCTTGAATCTGGTGTGTTTCTTGTTCTTCCTAGGTAGACACAACCCCCGCCCAGTTCCTTGACTCCAGTGTTTATATGTGGGATGTTCACCAGACGAAGAAGCTCATTAAAGTGGATGGAGTTTACGCCTCGAAGCGCAAGCGTCACTGTGTTGACTTTGCAGCTATCAGGCTCCAGATCTCTCTTCTGCAAGAAATGCATGTCACACACTTCCATTTTTCACTGAAGTGGTCTTTATTCCTTCCTTTAGGTAACCTTTCTCTAATCAACCACACACTTGTACATTACTATCAGTGTTTTGCTAGTGAACTTCTCAGAGTTAACATAACTCCTGTTGTTGCTTTATGGCAACCTATGATTGAGAATCAAGAGCTTCCAGTTTCTCTTGCCAATTGTGGAGCTTGGGAAAACACAGAAACTGTTCAGGCTTTTGTTGAGTATGCCAGATTCTGCTTTACAAGTCTTGGGGACCATGTCAAATTTTGGATCACCATGAATGAACCGTCTGTGAAAAACCTGACGTACACAGCAGGGCACAACCTATTGAAAGCCCATGCAAAAGTATGGCATCTTTATGACAAAGAATTCAGGAGGTCTCAGAAGGGCAAAATATCTATAGCTTTGCAAGCTGATTGGGTAGAACCAGCTTGTCCCTTTTCCAGGAATGACCAAGAAGTTGCTGACAGAATTTTAGAGTTTGACATTGGCTGGCTTGCAGAGCCCATCTTTGGGAATGGAGACTACCCAGAGGTGATAAGAGCATGGCTTCACCGAATAAACAGTGTTGACCTACATAATTTCCACTTGCCTTACTTCTCAGAAGATGAAAAGAAGTTAATACAGGGCTCATTTGATTTTTTTGCTTTGAGTCACTACACTACTACCCTTGTGGGCTCAGAGAAAGAAGATGCAGTAAAATATGACCACTACCTTGAAGTTCAAATGATCAATGACATCACATGGCTTCACTCTCCCAGCAGAGCTGCAGTAGTGCCCTGGGGACTGCGTAAATTGCTCAAGTGGGTGAAATCAAAGTATGGCGATGTCCCAATTTATGTTATGGCTAATGGGATTGATGATGACCAGAATATAGTGCACGATAAGCTCAGAGAGTATTACATAGAGAATTACATCAATGAAGCTTTAAAAGGTAAGGAACCACAGATGGTTTATATGTCACAAATCCCACTATTAGTATACACTGTGTGATAGAGTATGTTTAGCTTTAGAAGACATGTCCTCTGTAGAATACTCCATAAATACGTTACTGTGGTGTAACAGGTAATTTTCCCCTTGATTTATGATTGATTAGTGTTACTAAACATCAGGAAGATTGACCTGGTTTATATTCTGCTTAAGACAGGAGAAGAACTTTTTATGGATTCAATAAATTTAAACAGAAGTTATGTGAGTAGCTCCACATGTATTTAGTCAGATTTTCATCTTACTGCACTTCTACTGTTGTTTTGCTTTGTTGCTTCTCTCCACTGATGTACCTCAGGGCTGGGTGTGAGTTCTGTTCCTCAGCTGTCTCTGTGTCTTTTCCAACAGTGATCTTATCCAACAGTGATCTTCATAATAATTCAGCTGTGTACCTCATTGTACCATTTCCTGGACTGTTTCCTGCTATTCAGAACAGAAACCAGTCTTTTTCTTTGTGTTAAAAATTCATAAATTATAAGGCAAAAAGTAGGCATTTTGAGTCATCCTGTCATAGAACACATGCTTTTTTTTTTATTTTCGGAAAAGCACAAGACCCAAATGAGATCATTTTTACTGGTGAAGAATCTTTGGCACCTCACTCTGTGTGTGTGTGTGTATATATATGTATAGGAATCTCACTTCTACTATTAATTGCTCTAGTTTCAACCTTAAGCAATTTTGTTGTGCTTTCCACATGTATTTTACCTATGTAGGTATTTGCAGACACAAGACAAACTATCTCTCATTTAGCTTTTGATAGATAATACAGACAAGGCTCTTTGTGTCCATTGCTATAAAACATCATTTCAAAGCTCTGAGTTATGAAGTTTTTTCCTGTATGCTGATATTCCTCAGAAAAAGGGTAAACCCAGACCTGGACACACTGTCAGTTACAGATTCCTGCCCCCCATTCCAAGCAGGACTGTGTCTTCAAAAATAGGTCTGCTTGTTCTTTGACATCTTCACTTTTGTTCATGTTCAAATGCCAGCTGCTTGCTTGTGTAAACCTTGCTACACTAGCTAAGTTATGTCTCTAATCTTTGTGATACTTGCAGACTGTGAGAAATAGTTTTACAGTTATTTAAGGTTGCTCATATATTTAAGAGCATTAAATAACTTAGTACTAAAAGCTGAGCTCCATGACAATGGTAGAAATACACTCACTGTGACACTTACCTGCAGTTACGTTTGTAGACTTACTTCTAGTTCTATTACTTCTTAATTCTACTTGAGACAATTTGAAATCTGTTTATTGTGGACTTCCCTTGACCTCATAACGTTCTATTTTCTTCATCCAAATGCTGTATAATACCAAGTAATTTGCCTTGTGAAGTTCTAAGTATATGACATCAAACATCATTACTTCTATTGATCTGCTGATCTCAGAAAAAAAGATGTCAAGTTAGTTTGACAAGATTTATTTTTCATAAAGCTAAGCTGATTGGCATTAATCATGCATTATCTCCTCAATTTCATATTTATCAAGCTTTATATAATCTGTTCCACTCTTTTGATAGTGAAGGATGGCTGGCAGTTCCTGTCCACTTTATTAACTATTGGCTTTAACTTCTTCTGTAATTTCCACCTCTTTTGCAAATTACTGAACATCAATATTAAGTGCCCAAGAGTTACTTCTCCAGCGTTTTGTACCACTGGATGCATGTTCTATAAATCTACAGTTTTAAAACCATATTTTGGCTATATTTGGTCTTATGGTTTCAAACTGGTTTTTTTCTGTATTGCTTGTCTCCTTGGCACTTCTGTTTTCAAGGTGTCTGTGGATATGGGCTTTTCTCCCAGTTCCCATTAGTGAGAACACCTACATATGCCTCTGTTTTTTACAGAACTTTGCCCTTTGAACTCTACTGGTACCACTGTCTCCCAGTCACTTCTTTCTCCCCTCTTCTGTCCAGCCTGTAAATAGCTCCTGTGTTTTTCAGCTTAACCTATTTTCCTATCTTTTCACCTTCTTTGTGATGGATAAATATGTCTCTGCTATCTAGCCATAATACTTTTCCTAAAGCTTTATCTCCCAGTTTAGATGCCATGCACTCCTCCATAGTGGTTGGTCCATCAGTTTTTCCATTTTTTCCTTCTCCCTCTCTGGTGTTGCACTTTTGTCCATCTTGGCATCCTGACTGATTCAGGCTTCTCCAAGATTTGCATTTCTTTTTTGCAAGACCCTGTGCAGTAACTAAGATGAATTAGAAATCTTTTGTCCTTACCTCAGTGTCACAGTCTAGAGGGGGATTGGTATGTGTATCCCCTGGTCTTAAAGTCCCTATTTTGCCATCTTCCTCCAGCTGGTTTCAGAGACTGCATGTGGAAATTTTTGTACCTGTAATATTGCTCACCTGCATTGTTCCATAGGAGCCAGCAGGTTTGTGCAGTTATATGATTCTAGGATACACTACAGAACCCTGCGGACTGAGGCTGTATTTTGAAGTGCTTTGTACATTGTTTAAGTACATCTTTGTCAATTGAAAACAACAGCAGTAACAATTTATCTAACACCATTAAATCCACCTGCAGTTCTGCAAATGGAACTAATTGTCCTGGGCAGCAGCTCTGTAAAAGGGCAGGTAAATACTATTTCATTTTACATGTGAAAAGTAGGTTAGAGGTGCTAAAGTCTTGCATGCGGCTTCAGAAAGAATTGTTTCCAGAGGCATGTGAAAATTCAGTTCTGCGTTCATATGTTAGAAAATATTGCTTTACTTTGTCAAAATGGTAATTTTGAGAGATAAAGTGTTGCAGTTTTTGTTTTCTACCTTGGATTGATTTTTTTTGTCAAGCGGGATGGATGGCTCAAGGTTAACACTGCAGCTGCTGGGCCTCTTCCAGTACCTGAGTTAGCAGTATGGATTGTGGACATATTCTCAATAAAGACAGGTCATCGTGGATCAGAAACTTGGGTTAATAAAGAGAGGCCTGTGATTTGCATAACCTTTCCCCTTGCACCAGTGATATTCCAGTATACAACCTCAGTGTGGCTGTGCCATTTTTTTGGTGTCACTGTGCCTTTGCTGGTGAGAAGTACAGCCTGATGTCCTCTGTTCCTTGACTGTCCCCATCAGGACATGCCCTGCAAGGGAGAAGGAGCAATCAGAGAAACAGGCTGCAGAAAACTAGGGGCAGGAAACTCAAAACCTATATTCTTTCATACATAACAAAGAGAGCCATCTTTTCATGATAGGCTCCATGCTGATCATTAAACACAGTCAGGCACTCACAGCTGTGTTTACCAAGCACAAGGAAATAAATTGTAGGATACTCACAGATCTCACTGTCTGGCAGTGGCTGACAGATTCTTACGTTTTATGAGAAACACTTCACAGATGTACATGTACCTTACCTAATTTTGGAGATGAGAAGTGCAGATGTGGGTTTAACATCCCCCTGCCCCTCCTTTACATATGGGCATATGGTACTGCTCTTGAATGCAAAGTGACATTGATCCATTTCTTCAACCCTTTGTTTTCTTTTGCAGCTTACACCTTGGATAATGTTAACCTTCAAGGATATTTTGTCTATTCTTTTAATGACAAGACTGCTCCTAAGTATGGTCTCTACAGTTACGTTGCAAATCAATTCCATCCAAAGCCTTCTCTGAAACATTACAGAGAAATAATTGACAGTAATGGTTTTCCTGGTCCTGAAACTCCTGAGTTGCTGTGTCCAGAAGAGGCTGCCTCATGTCCTGAATGCCACTTCTTCCGAACAAGAAAATCATTATTAGCCTTTATCTCTTTCATATTTGTTGCTTTTATTGTTACTTTATTTTTCATTACCTACTACTTCAAGAGGGTAGAAAGAAGGTATAAATAGAGCTTCTCCTTTGAATACATCACTCACTGTCGTTTCTCTTGCATCCCCTTGGGAAATCTGAAATGAGTGCAAAACGCTGTGATTGTTTCAGCATTAGGAAGGCATTTACATTGCCTGATACTGCAGGATATTGACATTGAGAAGCTATTGCTTGCACATGGCTTCCAGAAATAATTTTCTCTGGTTTAGTACATTTGGTTTATGACCAGTACTTGATTTCTGTGATTGGAGTTGTCTCACAACTTTCTCTGGGACCTTTTGTTGAGTAGATGCTTTCCCCTTCTTGGCTTTGCCCCACTGAACCATTCAGGTGAAAGTAGATTTTGAAGACACTGTGTGATGGAAGAGCCTAAATGTCAAATTCTCCAAGACTGGGGTGAAACAAAACAGTTTACTTCTCCAAATTAGGGTTTAACACTGATGTTTCTTAACCAGAGCCAGAACCTGACTGGAGCAGGGATTGTGACTGAGAAGAAAGATGGAGGAGAATTGCAAAAAGCAGTGGGAGGGGAAAGATTAACCCCTTTCCTAATGCAGATGAAGGAGGAAGAACAGGGGGAAATGAGTTGGTGCTGCTGGGAGCTCTTGGTAAATCAGTTAACTAGTACTGAGACTACGTTTGACTTCAGAATGCCACTGGGGAACTTCAGCTAGAGGAACGGTGTCTTTCTCAAGGGGCTAAGAAGCAAGGATATATCCAAGGATTGCAGGGGTCATGCCATCTACTGGAAAGAGATGGGACGGGTGAAAGCACTTCTCATTGATTTGCTTGGGGAAAAAAAGGCAAAGAGCAGGAACTGGGACGTCTTCACTGTCTCAGTTGGAGAAAGCTGCCCTCTTGCCCTGTGTCCGGGGACATGGCACAGCTGGGACACCCTGTTTCTGCATTTCTCACAGCAAGTTGCATTCAGCTGCCACTGTTGCTGCCCTGCTACTTACCTGCTGGAAACTTGTGGTGACTTAGCAGGATGGTCTCTGCATGCTATTTGTGTTGAGTGCAGAGACTTTAAATGCCAGCATTTTGGTGTAACAGTGCAGCACTTTATTGCTGCCAGGCTCTGAGACTGAGGAGTTGTTGGGCCAAACCTCTCACAGTTTGGCTGGTGGTTCTCCTTTGAGCAACTGGACCTGGCAGCATTTAATCCCAAAGTATTACTGGATATCTGAGGGCCACTTTTTTTTCCTCTTAACAAGTTAAAATAGCAAAATGTTAGCACCAGTGTTTATCTGTAGAAATAGAGAGAGAATGGGAAAAAAAAGGATGTAATTTTGCCTGCCTTATGAATTGCTGCATTTGGAGGGTCCTCAGTATAAAGCAGTATGACCATTTTGCTCTGCACTCTAACTATAGGCCTGCATTGCCTTCAGCTCTAACTGTATTTTATTGTTATGTGAACAATGTCACTCACTGGAAAGAACATTTTAAAAGAAATATGCTCTGTGTTAAAGAGCGTTCAGTCAGTTAAAGCTGATTATGCTGTGTTAAATGTGATGTTTATCTACTAGATTTCTAGAAGATGACTAAATAACCTCCCAGGGTTCCTTTCAACCTGAACACTCTATGATTCTATACTGTAAATTAAAACTTACATATGAAACATGATTTTAATTTGTAATTTAAGATTATATTTTTTCCTAAATTCTATATAGAAAAAGAAAAAAATTAGTATCTTCTCATAATGATTAATATATTTTTCCTCCAGTTCCAGTCTTTAAGTGGTCTCCCTTTGCAATTACGTATATTTTGGTATTGCGATTAAGGTGCACTTTTCAGGGTAAGTGATGAAGTATTAAAAATATGTATAAAAATTATTTATAGACTGATAGGACTTGCTGTAGAAGAGAACGTTTCATACTGCTGTATATTTATGCGTTGGTGCCTGGTGCACTGAGGATTTTGAAGAAATAGCTCTCCCTGAGTGTATGAAATGCGGAATGGTTTTTCCCTGGCTATGAATCACCATGCAATACATTATGCCAGCTGCCAGATGCCTTTGCAGTATGCAACAAAAAGTGACGTTCATTTAGCACAAGCTGTACCCAGGTCATGTCCGGCTTGTGCGTTTTGTGTGTATGTATGTGAGTTGTGTATTTTGCTGTTGGTCAAACATCGAGGCTTGATGTTGCTGAGGAGCCGGGTGTACCTGAGTTTTACCTGCCTCCCCTGGGTTCAAGGGGGCTCCAGGGGCCTGGGCAGGGCAAACCCAGAAGAGCCCAGGTGCCATGGGCACGGTGCTGATGGGCACTGGCCTGACCTGATGCTTCATGAGCAGTTCCCATCCATCCAGCTGCTGCTGTGAGCTGTTTAATGGCCCAGGTGCAGCGCAATGTGTGAAACAGCAGTCCCAGCACGGAGGAGACACGGCAGGCTCTTCCCGCAGAGGCTGGGTGATATGTAACCACCGACAGGCAGATGGCACCAGCTGGATAGCTAATTTGTAGGTAAAGTGGGATTTGTTGCTGTGTGATCGTATCCACTCATGGAGCCATGACCCAGGGAACTAACACAGCCTTTGGTGTAGTTGCCTTCAGAAGAGGTTTTAAGTATCACTGCAGAGCGCAGCTGGCTTGAGCAGGGCACAGTGGTTGCCAAAGCCTTCTCCTAACCATCCTGCCTATGTTGCTGCCTGGGCCAGTGAATTGCACAATGATGGGCTGGTCTGATGGAGATAATGGTATGGTTTTGCCTCTGGAATCTGCCTTATTTTATGTAATCAGGAGACAATGCAGGTCTCCTGTCAATTGTCTTGAAAAAATTACTCTTCACTAACAACAAAGAAGGCCTTGAATAGGCAACGATTGGGTACCTGTCCAAGGTGTGATTATGCAAACTGCTGTGGCAATTGCCTCCTTTAGTCCTGCTGTGGGGCACTTGCTGCCCTCATGCCCACATGAGAGCAGTGATCTGACGCTCCCGACCACATCTGTGCATCCGGAGCAGAAATGCAGGCAGCAGCAAGGACTTTGAGCAGAGGGGGCTCCCTACGCAGGCTGCAAAGACAGCGCGGTGATGGCTGGTAGTTTGTTTCTAGGTAGACTGCTTTCTTGATTTTTAACTGTGTTTATAGAATGAAATGTTGTTGCCAGTTTACTCAATGCTCCAGATTAAACATTATCTCTGTTCAAAATATTTTTGTGACATGTGTGAGCTTCTAGTTTATTTCTTGAAAAGATTGTACAGAGTGACTGTGGGAGGGATGTCTTTGCTAAATGACAGGATGAATGTTATATTGTTTTTATAACAATCTCAGAAGTGAAACAAAGATACTGAATGTAACAAATTGTAGCATGATCTTACTGTTTAATCAGTCCAGTTTCTTTTCCTGCAGCATGAAGTACAGAGTACCTCAGGAGAAGCTATTGTGATAACTGCAAGGAGTTTGTGTTGCTGTTTGTTTTTCCAGTGACACATAAATAACTCTAACTTTTGTTGGAGATTTCTGGGGCCTGTGGCTAAACAGATGTTATTCCAACAGACCTAGGAGTTTGGAGGGTTTTTGTTATTTGAGTGGTTTTTTTTTTTTTTTTTCTTTTTTTTTTGACTGTTGCTATTTAGAAAGTCTGTGGAAGTAACCAAACCAATTTAAGAGTGCTTTGGTGCAATAGCTTATTCCACAGTAACACTGCAGTAAATCTGAAAACTCTTCTATTCCAGTAGAGTTACTCCCAGGCTTGAGGAATTCTGTCAGCATAGCTCTGCACTAAACAGTCAGTTTGTTGCATCGTTGTTAAACATCCTAAGGAAAGTAAATGTCAAGATTAAGGGAAGTGGGAGCAGAAGGGGACAAAACCAATGAATGCAACAGGGGCCATTCAAGTCTCAGCATGTTTAAACACACAACTTGCCCTTTTCTCTTTGCATTATGTGTGTTGTTTTCGAGTCACTTAGAAAATCGGATCTGTTCCTTCTGCTTGCAGAGACCACTGAGCTGGTGAGGTGAAAATGCCCTTAGGCAGGGTGAAGAAGTCAACTTTAGGTGCCAGACTTTAGCTTTGGCAAGGAAAGTTCAATCCTCTTCCTTCTTCGCTCGAGCAAAGCCAAGAAAAAGAGGTATGGAATAGAAAAGGGAAATCTCTTCCCGTCTTTGATGTGCCACTCATGAGTTGCCAAACCACCCTTCATTAGCCCTCTCAAGGCTCTGGCCGGTGCAGGTTTGTTAAGCCCCACCCTTCTTGTTAAGCCCACCCTTTATGAGATAAAAAGGAAAAATGAGATGAGAAGAAAGTGTCAGGGTACAGTGTATCAGAGCTTTTTCCTTTGCTTCATGAGTTAAACAGAAACAGCACTGTCAAGCAGTTCTGAGAAAAATTAAGATTTTTAAGAAATCAGAAAGTTGAAATAACAGCAGCCTGCAGCCAGGATACTTGTGGGTGCTGACATTTTGCTGGCTATTGGTTTGTGATGCTTTGTATGTTTCTGAAGGAGTAGCAGAAGCTCCAGTGAGGCAGAGAGAAGCCAGGGAAAATACTCATATAGCAGGGCAGAAAAGCCACAGGCACAAGCAGATGTGCAAGTTCCTCATCCTGGGGCTGTGAGCAGTCCCCTTCTCTGGGGATGGGCCATGTGACTTAGAATATTCTTTGTTAAAAAATAAAAAAATTTAAAAAATGAGTATTTTCTGAGAACTCCCTACTTCCCGTATTTGTCCCTTAGTAATATACCTCCTTCAGTGATACACCTCCTACGTGAGGAATTTAGCTGTCAAAAGCCTTTTTCTTGTCACAAGAATTACTCACAACATGGTGAAGCCTCATTATCTGATTCCAGCTCTCCTGACGTCATCCAAATCTGGCCCAAGTCCCAAGAGTCCCATGGAAGTCCGAGGTGCAGGAGGGGTGGTCAGTCACCAGCACTGAGCAAAGCAGTGAGAATGACAGCAGTGATGTTTTCTAAATGCTGCAAATTTACAGCGAGTGGGATTCATTTCTACTTTAGTTCATTTCTCTTAGTGGAAATGGTTTCTTCCTTGCTAGGAGTAACACACAAAACTTTAGGTGTTTGGGGCTTTTT
>WEKY01044930.1:60533-71977 GCA_013390045.1 Picathartes gymnocephalus | reverse complement strand
TTTTTTTGTGAGGAAGGGTGAGTTTTAGGATTTGTCCTGTAACCTGGGATGTCTGGTTGACTTCTCCCTCATGGTTTTTATGGCATCAGTCCTTGCAGGGGAGGAGAGGACCTTGGTTGTGACTTCTCAGTCCCACCTGTTTGTCTTTCAGGAAGCCAGAGCTTCTCTTGGGGCTGTGCCTTATGGGGTGCATGTCCAAGCTGGAACAACACCTCGCAAGTGGGACATGTGCTGGGGCCTGGAGGAAAAGCAGGGCCAATGGCATGTCCTGGTGAGATCCTGGCTGAAATGGTGGTTTGGCTCTAGGCACCGAGCTGGCTAGTGCATTGCTGCCTTCTGCATTCAGGGCTCTGTAAAAGGCCCTCAGCAGTGCTGTAAACCAGCAGGGCTGCACAAACACAACACCTGACCCAAGGAATCTGGTTTTCCTCCTGCCAGAGGAAACCGTGAATTGGCTGAGTGTTCAGTTCAAGAGGTGTAATGGTATAAACTACCTGCACTGTAAAGTTTTACGAGGTGACAAAATTTTGTAGTCTGGCAATAGTGCAGTTGAGCAGGAGGCCATAAGGTACCCTGCCAGGAAAGGGAGGGGAGCAAGTGGGTGAGGAGGGCTTCCCAGCAGGCTGCAGCCTCCCTTGGCAGCCTGGAGGATGCCTTGAGGAATGCAAGGCTGCTGTTCATCCAGTCTGGGACATGCGTGGCCCAGGCACTTAGTGCTGTGTGAAGAATGGAGCAGAGCAAGTTCCAGCTCTCCCATCACCCCTCCTCCCCCTTTGGGCACATATTTATATACACTTGGGCTATGAAATGGGGAGCTAAATACCAAGGTATGACATAGGTATGTCAAGGTATATAGCTTACTTAGAAGGCAAAATGCTGTTTACAAGCCTTGAAGATTTTTTGTCAGTAGTTTTTACTTTGCAGCAACCCTTCTGCCTCCCCCTTTCCACTAGGATTAGATGAATCTTATTTCCAAAAGCTGAGAAAATAAATGCCCATAAAAGAAACTGCCAGTGGTGCAGCCGCCTCTCCCAGCACTTGCTGAGCTTTTAAGTCCACTTCTGATGCAAGTTTGTGAATTTTACAGACATTTGTAACTCATTTATCTGCCACATTGCTGCAGGATCCATGAGTGGATATTGCCTTTCCTTGCATCTCACAGCAGGAGGCAGTGGGGATCCTGCTCTTGGCAGCACATGGTTGCTCCTGCTTGGTATTCACAGGCACATTCCTCTGGCTGATGATGTATTATTATTGGGCTGGAAGAAAAATAATGCAACCAAACTCTTATTATTTTTTCCTTTTATCTGTTTAGTCATATTAATGTGGGATCATCGTTACATAAATGCACAGGAGATGCAGTCAAGGACATGTTAATTTTTAGAGTCCTCCAATGCTCTTGTACTTCAGTCATTCATCTTCTGTCTTTAATTACAGCAAGTGATATCAGAGGCACTTAAAAGATTAAGTTACTCAATGATTTGAAAAACCCAAATGCAATAACTGTATCTTTTTGCTGATAAATACCAGCCATTGCTGGAAAAGTTTGCCCAAGGCAAAGCATATTGGGAGGCCAGGGAGGCCATATTGTAACATTTTGGCTTAACCCAGTGATACCCTTTTAATTTTTCATCATTTGCAAACTTTATTTCTATTTGTATTGATAATAACCACAAACTTTTCCATCACCGTCCTGCTGGTTTCAGCAGTGCGATGAATGTCACTGCCCAGCAATTTATAAGTGTCCTGGCACCTCCTTGGCTGTGGAGAGGAGGACAGGAGGACAACCATAGCTTAAAAAGGCTGGGCATCAGCATAGCAGGGCAGTGAATGCCATCCAAGGGAATGCTTATGGGTGGGGGATGGTTCAGTGTTTGGGAAGGGGATGTAATTAAAACACAGGTGGTGGCTCTCTCCATGATGAGGTGGATGGGTTCCCTGTTGGCAAAGGTCAGCATCCATGCTGTGCTAGCGGGTAGGCTGGCTTGGGCTCCCCGGCCTTGTGGGAAACAGCAAAGAGGGACAAAACTGGCTCTGAAATGATGTGCTGGGTGTCCCATGGCCCTGGAGGGAGCTGTTGATGTGCCCTGCATGTGGGCATTGCTGCCAATACTGCATCAATGCATCTACAGCAGCAGAGTGTGTCCTTCCTGGCCAGCAGCCCTATTGCTCACTGGGGATACCCAAGTACAGCCACTAAACAATGGGAAGTTTTCCCTAAACAATTTGTTTTTTCCTCTTTTGCAAAGCAACAGGTGGGGTTGAGCCCAGTTGTGGTAGCCCGGGTAAGGGGCTTGTGTGATCCCTCCTGCCTGGGCTAGGAGAAAAGAGACATGACTCTTCAAGGAAAGAGAAATGAAGGCTAAAGAGTTAAAATCCTGTACTTTTTCTTCATAGGTCCAGTTCTGACTTCCTGTCCCACTGGACACCAGACAACACTGTGTAAAATACCAGAGCAGCCGTGAACCCAGAGTGCTCTACACTTTGGCCATGGTGGGCTCATTTCTCTTGCTGGTTGGCCAGCAGTGACGCACAGGGATGGGTTTTTGGTGTTGATAAAAACTCCCTGCTTTGTACTATCCCCATGGTAAGTCTCTAAACGGAAAGAATCTAGGGGCAAAATAAGGGCTCACTGTTTGTTCTCAAGCCAGACCAGCCGTGGTGCTTCATGTCCTACTGCCATGAAGAGCAAGCCTGGCTGGTATCAGCAGGGAGCAGTGGGTTGGCCACGTGGGCTGGCAGACCCCACGTGGGTCTGGGGTTCAGGCTGCCCTCAGCCAGCATCTGTGCCACACACAGAGTGGGGCACTGCTGGCCCACAGATGCTGCTGCTGAGAGGGTTACTGTCCTCTGCTCCACCACCTGTGGTTCCCACGTTTATTTAATTAAAACAAACAAACAAACAAAAAAGAGTAAGTAATTGGTTACACATCCTCTCAAGGAAAGGCAATCATTCCAGCAAGGAGCAGGCCAGTGGTCTGGGGAAGGACAGATGGCCCTGTGGCTAATTTGCTCCCATAAATCGCAAGCTGTTGCAAATCCTCACTGCAGTAAATGCTGGCTCTCTGTTTGTGGCCATGTGTCTATCTTGGGGCTGCTGTGAGCAGGAGATGGAGCAGAATCTGTAGTTTTAGGCTGCATTTCCCTTACGTCTCTTGCAGAATTGAGCATTTTGATTAAGAAATAAGCTGTAATCCTGTAGCTAGCTGTCAGCAGAGCTCCATGCAACTGCTCTTGCAGCAGAACCAGATGTTCTCTTGTTGAAGCATTAGCACAGCCAGGAGCCCATCCTGTCCCCATGCAAGCTGCTGCTAAGCACCTGAACACTGCAGTTCAAATCTCTGCTCGAGGCAGAGAGCAGTTCACTGCCTTTAGCCTCCCCAGCTTGTGGGAGAGGATCAAAAGCCCCAACTTGTCATTGCGATGGGACTGAGGAGTACCTGAAGCTTATGGTTGATTTAGTGCTCTGGCCTTCCTGAAGAGAAGCAGAAATGATCTCTCCTCACCCTGGAGTTTTGTTGCTATGGTGGGACACAGGACATTCTGTACTCAAGCTCTGGCAGGCAGGCCATGCCTGACTCCCCGTTGCAGCTGGAGCTGGCACCACTGACCACCTGGCCACGGTCACCCTGTCCTAAAGGCTGTGTCCTCCTGTGCATCCTGGGCTGGATAAGCAGGTGCAGGCTGGAGCCCAGCCTGCAGGCAGGCATTCAGGGACTGAGTGGGGCAGAGGGCATGCTGGGCTGAAGGACTGGGCTCAGGCAGTGGAGAAAATCAGTGGAAAATATCTGTGGGAGGTCAATACTAAGGTATTGGGATAGAGATCCTTGTTTCAGAGCCAAAGGGGTGGAAGGAGCTAAGGGTCCAGGTTACATTTTCTGCAAGAGATGCTGATCTTCATCAGAGGCTTAGAAGCTTTGGTGTCTGGGACCTGCTGTGGGGTTAGGGAGGTATCTTGAGTGTGTGAGACCTCCCCAACATCAGCCTATGTAGGACAGGCAAATAGTTCTCTGCAGTGTTATGACATTTTCCCTGTTGTTTACTCATTAATCCAGCCCCCCTGCTCTGGCCTATGTTTGCCCTTGAGTTCCACACGTCTTTGTGTTTGCTGAGCAGAGTCTTGCACAATGGAGCAGGGCAGTCTGCAGTTGCACAGGGCTAGGTGGGTTCTGCTCTGCATCCATTGCTGCTCTGGGGGAATTGTTGGTTTTCTACATCATATTGCTGAGTGGCTCAGGATATTGAGGGTCACGGTTTAAAACATACATTTTAGGAAAATCCAAATACCCACCGTGTTATGAATCTGTGGCTTGATGCCTTGTATACCTGGTCCTCTTACTCCATGATGTGTAACTGCCATTGTAACAATAGTCTGCCTGGTCTAGCACCCATCCAAATGAAGCCCATGTGCAGTTGTGGCTGACATACACCTGGCAAGGAGACCATGGCATGATCATGCTAAATTCCCATGGGATCGTGTGTGGGTCATGCTGCTTTCTGTCTGGCAAGGTCTGTGTTCAGTCCCCAGCGTTTTCACATCACGACTGAACTGGAGCAGCAGTGTGTTTTCATCCTCTCCTATCTGATTGGCAGGCTCCAGCAGTCTTCTGGACATTTATTCCAGTATTTTCACCTCACAGTCATCTCAGTGTGCTCAGCCTCTGCTGTCATCTAGCAACTATGAGCCACTTTGGAGAGCAACATCTCTGAGGCCTGCCAAGATCCTCTGAGGTGACACTGTTCTGCAGTGAAAATGCATCAAGCAGAGGGATTGCCCTGCTGGTGACTCCTGCAAGGTCTTACAGAGAGGATGGGTGCCCAAGAATCCAACACTATAAAGTCTGCACATACCAGAAGCTGAAACATCAGTGCTGTTAGGGTTAAGACAACCTTGTTGCCCTGACATTGCTGCAGGTGGATGGGAGGGAGAAATGGGAATGAGAGCACATGACATACTGTGTTTTTTTGCAAGAAAGGACGGACTTACAGAGCTGACCATCTCTGCCATGGCTGACAACTGGAAAAAGGTGCTTCCTTTCAATCCAAATTTTAATAGAGAGCTTCCTCTGAATGGTGGGACATTCAGACCTCCTAGATAGTCTCTCATAGCTGACTCTGCTCAGCACGCTCTTTTCTGAGACTCTGCTTCTTTTAGTATGTCAGGAGAGAGTTGGAGGGATATAGGCACATGACCTGGTTACAGCTGCAATAGAGTTAATTTTCTTTTTAAAATCTGGTACAGCGCTGTGTTTTGGATTCAGTATGGGAATAATGTTGGTAATACAGTGATATCTTAGTTGTTGCTAAGTATTTCTCACCCTAAGTCAAGGAGTTTTCAGTTTCCCATACTCTGCCAGTGAGGAGCTACACATGAAGCTAGGGAAAGGAGCATGGCCAGGACAGCTGGCCCAAACTGGCTAAAGAGATATTCCATACCATAGAACATCATGACTAGTATATAAACTGGGGGAGTTGGCTGGAGGGGACAATTGCTGTTCAGGGACAGGCTGGGCATCGGTCAGTGGATGGTGAGCAACTGTATTGTGCATCAGTTGAGTTTTTTGGGTTTTATTTCTTTCTTTTTTATCGCCTCGTTGTTGCTGTTAATAATAGCAATAATAACAATAATAATTGTTATTGTTAACAACAACAACCAACAACAATAATTTTGCTTTTTTTCAATTATTAAACTATTCTTATCTCAACTTACAGGTTCTACTTTTTTTCCGATTCTCTTCCCTATCCCTCCAGGTGGTGGGATAGAGAGTGGTACTTAGTTGCCAGCTGGGGTTATACCACAACACCCATCCAAAGGAACATTTAATCCATCTGTAGAATGTGTAAGACAAACCACAGAAATCACTATCATGCCACTGAACCTTTTACTCTTTTGCAATGGCTTGATGGATTTGAGATGGCTGATGTCTGACAATGTGAACCCAGCACTCACCCTCCTAGCTCCAGTCACTCTCGTGAACCTAGACCTAAATTATTGCTATAGGTTGCAATAAAGAAAGCAAGGGCTTAAATGCAGCATTTCTTGAACCAATGGATGGAAAAAGAGCACAAAGAAACATGATTGTTTAGTGTATGCAAATTTATTCAACTCTGAAATTATTTATTTACAACTAATGACTGATACCAACAGATGAGGTAAAAATATGAGGTATTGATATGAGTATAACATTTAAAAATGCAATTATCATAATGTATCAATGTAACAATACAAAATACTGTGGTAGCTGAATGGTAGACATGGCATAGTGTGCATTTTGAAGAAATCTTATTTCATCAATACATGGCTTGGAGATGCCAGAAGCTCATGGCAGAGCTTCTGCAAGGGCAGGAAAACAACCCTACCTTGGTAAGGGTGGCAGGTGGCACAGAGCCTCTTCCAGTTGAGCAATGACTTGTGAGACAGAATAAAAACACTGTCCAGGTTTTCCCTACTTTTCCTTAAGACATTATTTATTGCCAGACACTGCCATTCCCAGGGCTAGAAATTCTGTGCCTGTTAATGCTGAGGCACTGTTGTATTTATTTATGTAAACTAATGTAGCAGAAGTACTCTAATTGCTCATGTTTTAGAATACAGCTGGCATGAAATCTGCTGTCATGGCCACAGGCATGTGGGAGGAGGTGCTGCTTTTTGGAATGGCATATCCAGCTGGGGAGGCACTGTTTGCTCCCAGGAAGGCTGAGCCTGGGCAGTGGTGGTGTCCTGCAGCCAGTGGGTGACTGCCAGACCCCACCATGGCCACGTAAAGGCCCTGTGAGTGCTCCCCTGTCTGCAGGACTTAAAGCTCATGATAGTTGCACATTGCAACTATTGTTGGCCATAAACTCAAGGCAGGAGCTCCCAGGCAGCCAACATCCCTGATCCTAGACCTTGCATAACAAAACATGGGTGACACAGCTCATGGGTGAAGATGACTGACTTTTTTGGAGTCCTGCTCCTTCACAAGGACACACTGGAGCTAGGTCACCTTGGGTCACCCTGTCCTCCACCCTGAGCTCCCACAGGTGTGCTTTCTCAGCTTGCAGGACTGTCCCCTGCCAGCACAGCCCCCATGTGTGTGCAGGATGGCACATGGGGTCAATGCTCTAGCAGCTGTCACCAAACACAGTCCACTGCACAGCTCCCACACCTGGGGCATGTCCAAAGCTCTGGCTTTGAAGAGACTTGCCCATTTACTGAATTGGGGCACAAAGCTGTAGCTTCACATAGGAAATGTATCCTGCTTAATGGCCTCATACTAATCTTTCTGGATTTTGTTGGAAGGACTGAGTTGAAACACTGGCTGTCAGTGACTCCGCTGGTTTATACAGCAATAAATAAAGTCCAAGCAAACAAATGTGATTAATGAAGAACAGTATTAACAGGCTTGTACATTCTCATTGAGTCATAGATGTAATAACATTTTGGTCTTGGGTTAGTTAAAAACAAAATGGAACCCTGCCTTAAAGGCAATGTCAACACATAGTTATTATTATTATTATTACTTTTAAAGCATTCTTCCATTAGCAAAATAATAAGTCCCTGAAAATGAAATTATATAATAGGCTTAAATGGCTCCTACTCCTCATAGTCCTAATCCTGCTCCCACCAATGCCTACAGAGGTGAGGTCATGCAGATCAGTGCAATATAAGATGAAAATGCTTGCTGTCACTATAAAAGCAATCTTTTCAAGAATAGCATTTATTTAGTATTTTGAATCTCCAAGATGTGTTTAAAATCTTAAAAAAGTTATTTGTATAGTAAGAATATTAAAAGGCATGATGTTCATCTGCACACCTTTCTGTCCACTGGATGTGGAAAACCTGCTTTGGATTAGCCATCTCTACAGGTGAAGGAAAGAACAACACAGAAACACTCAGAACCTAGACAAAATGCTTAAAAAAATAATTAATTTACAGCTTAATAATTTACCAGTCTGATTTCAGCCATCTCAGGACACACAGTGTTACCTTGTGCTATCTGAGGATGAGCAGTTACCTGGAACACTGCACACAGTGAGGTTCTCTACTGACAGACACCAGTCATTAAGGCAACAGGTAAGTTTTCAACACCTCCTACCAACAGTCACAATTCTGCAGCTGAACATAAATGGCGTCCACAATGTCTGTCTCAGATACATCTCCATGTACTTTATTTGGTGAGACTGATTTCCTCCTCATTATTTTTAAATGCACTGTAACCGCCTTCTTCCTTAGTTCTTGTAATTCTTCCTACATCTATTTCTAGGTACCTTCTAATAGCACACACAAACACAAAACATATTTGAGAACAGGCGTTTGTTATCACACAAATTATGCCTGGTAGCGCTGTGATAACAGCAAACACAGCTTATGTAGCAGTGACACACTAGGAAATAAGTGACAGATCCACTTAAGGTCCAACTGATGCAAGTGATTTGCACTGAGTTATATACAAAATAATTAATTTATACATATACATATACATAGATATAGATAAATATATACACACTGTACATTATTTATTTACAATTAAAATATGCTTCTTAGAAGCCTTTAAATACTAGAGTTATGTAACATACAAGTAATGGTAATAATCTGGTTTTAAAGTAATAAAAGCTCTCTGAAGAAATGTTTAGTTCAATAATCAAAATTAATACAGAGTGGATGTGGGGGAGGGGGGAAGGTGAAGTCTCCAGAATAAAAGAACTTTTCTATAAAATTCCTTTTTCAGCTTTGTGTAGACCCAGGTCTGGTCAGATTTCTGCAGCTTAAATAAGACCTTTGCTTTCAGTATTCCTGTTCCCTGCCAGACCCTGGTTTACGCTCACATGCTCCCTGGAACACTTCCTCAGATTTTTGTTTCTGGTCCCTCAGCAATCAGAGGTTGAAATGAGTTTCTGATCCTGGCAACTTCTGCTGCACACAGATGTCCAAAGCCTTTGTTGTACCACTCTGGGGAATGTCCTCTGAAGAAATGAAAAGAGAATTATTGAGAAACTCAAACACTCAAGAAACATGCCCCACAGAAATGTGCTTGCCACGCTTCCTGCTCTGCACTGCCCACGGTGGTGGTGGAGATTCAAATGCTTGTCATTTCAAGTGTACTCTGAAGTTCTCCCTTGCAGTAATCAAATACGCAGATTCTATTTCTAAGATCACATCCTAACAGTGGTAGGCACTGACAGGAGAAAACTCCAGGCCTGCAGGAAAACTCCAAAGCAGCAGAGTTACCCTAACCATGCCCTCTGTTCCCAACCTCTCCCCTCCCTAAGCTTGAGGGTTTTGTCCTGCTGAATGGACATTACTTTGTGGAGGTGGGATACTTACTTCAGGTCAATCCTGCAGATGTGGGTCAGCCTGGCTTTTCCTGAGCCACAGGGCTCTATCAAGTACTGGGAGTCCATCACGATGGCCCGCACAGCTCCCATGAGTGGAGCCTCTTCATGCTCCACAGAGATGGAAACCAGCATGCACATTCCCTTGGGCAAATCCGTCCTCCACGTCCTGCAGGAATGGATCAGAGATGGAATCACATTAGTGATGAAACTTCTGGGCTCATGAGTAACAAGCAGAATTGAAATTACAGTTTGCTTATCTGCCTGTCCTTGTTGCCTGCAATGCCAGGACTGTCCTAGGAGTCCCTGGAGGAGTTTCATGTTCCCCAGCCAGTAGTCTGACCGTGATGTGGAATGGCCACCCATCTATGTCGCTCCAGGTGGAGAAGTTTTGCTTCTCCACAGGAGTATTTTGTAACCATTATATATTGTAGGCATGATAGAGCCTTTTGCAGTCAGACAGAAGTTTTGAAAAGGAGAAAGACTGAGGATAAGCCATCTAGCAAAAGCTGAAACTGTGCATTGCACCCATGCAGACTTACAGAACAAGAAATGCAGTTCAGTACAGCAGAAATCCTCACTACTATCCAGAATATGTTTCAATGGTGTCTGAATTAAAAACAAAATATTCTTCCATTTCTTCGCTCTCCCAATTTTCTAGCCTCTCTTACATCCTGGAGAAGTTTTCCACCAAGTTCAAGATACCTAGACTTTAATACCTAACTTTTTAAAATTGTTCTCTACATATTCTTGTGTGTCACGTCTGCACTGAATCTCAGAGGATAGGTTTGTGCTCTTTCCTATGCTGTGGGAAGAAATGAGAAATTCCCACTGTGCTGTGCAACATGCATCATCTTGCTGTGGATTTTCTGAGACAGGGATTATGCTTCCTTGGGAAGTATCATATTTTAGCAGGTAAGCTGCTTTCAAGGACTGTTGAAGTTTGGACTTCAGCAGATAATTTTAACATTCTGCATTTTTCTTTCATGAAACTGAGCTGTTATTCAAGACACTGCAGGAAGATACTGACCAGAAGGTTTTACATGTGCCTGGGCATTAATAAAATTGATGAGCTATCTTGGCAGATGAAACATATGGGAGAAGAAAATCACAGCCGAGATCCAGTATGAAAAATGCTGAACCACCTCCTGCGCGTGCTTGCACAGTGTTTAGATGTACCCACATCAATTTGGTAACTACCCAGCACTACCTGGGCCATTTGTGAAGTGGAAAGTTCTAAACCCCAGAGATTTCAGAAGACTTACGTTTCTTGTTCCCAGATTTAGGCCAGTTTCAGTAGTTCTTTATATGCCTTACAGCAGTAAAATCAGGCACAGCATCTAACTCATCAAAATGCTGCAATACTTAATGAACATGAAACACTTGTGGATTCTTCAATAAAAGTGATGCCTGTGCAGGGCAGCTGAGAGCTGTGTTGTATCCCAGGTGTATGAAATTTCCCCTCTCCTCTTACCATCAGAGTCTTCTCTAGGGAGCTTAATCCCCTTGTTATGACTGTCACATTGAAAAAAAAAGGGAACGACATCCTTTCACAGACCGAAGTTTGACTGAGAAGGAGAAAATTGCCATCTGTTAAAGTGTATTTATTCATGTCCCCAGAGGTGTATTATAATTTCACTGTTCACTTCCTACCAATCATAAGGTATCGAACTGAGTGTGGTATTGCTGGCTAACCTTGCTCTAGACTTAATGATATCAATCAAAAGAGATAAACAACAGAATCTGACAGATCTGCCTGATGGCTGTTTTCAGCCCTTAGGAACGCACCAGGATTCATTTTCATGATATGTGTTTCAGTCCTCGGGGGTCATTCTGCCTGGGTTAGTGAAAAGAACAAGAACTCAATAGCAGGATTTTCCTTTAACTGATGTGACGGCACAGCAGCTCTTTAAGGAACATAAACCACCAAGAAACCTAATAGTGAACTAAGTGGCAAATGAGAGGACCAAATTATGGTCATCAAAACCTCCCCGCTGCTTGCAGACTGTCTTCTCAGTGCCATGCAGAGGGCCAAATTTATCACTGGCTCAAGCTAATGACATTAGGTAAGAAGATTATTTATAAAATAATGATAGATATATCATTATATAAAATATATAATATATACT
>WEKY01044930.1:0-60406 GCA_013390045.1 Picathartes gymnocephalus | reverse complement strand
ATACTTGATTATAAAATAATTAATTTATCCCAGGATACTGTGGGAAGGCAAAGGAAATAGAGTAATGGGAGCATTGGTTGCAGAAGGCATTTTTTAAATCTTCCCGTAAGAGTTCCAATAATTCTTCCCTTATACCAACAATATCTGCATGTTGTCGTCCTTTAAGAGATTACTAAAGTTCATAAAAGGGATGTACTCTTGTAATTATATTTTATTTATATTTTCTTTTCAATCTTCATTTCCTTTAGTACAATTCTGACTCACTGGACTACTTCCTATGTCAAAACTGCTTTGTATTTCTCTGGCATGTCATTTCAATCAATGAAAGCAGGGACCAAAAATGGGAATGTACAAAATCATCCTGAAATAAATAACTGTAGGACTGACCCTGCAAGTGACATATGTCAGCAGCTCCGCAACAGCTCCTAGCAAGCAAAGGTCAGGATTTCAAAGGCAGAATGTGCATGAGGGTTTTTTTTTTGACTGTTCTGTAGGATTTTTATGGATCAGCATTTTTTTGTTCACAAAGACTCCAACTGAAAATTTAAGATAATAACTTACATAGACATTGTATAACAGCCTCGGCTTAAAAGCACCACTATCTTCTCTTCTAAACGTTTGGCTCTTAAACATCAAACATTCCCCAGAGAACAGCAAAAGCAGCGTAAATAACAATTGGGTTCTATTTGCACTGTTTTGACAACAAACAAAGCTAAGAGAGAAGAGCAGCTATTATCAGACATCTGTTCTGAGGAAGAAATGATATTTATGGCCTCAGAAGTATGTGCTGCTCAAATTACATGAGAGAAAAGATCAGCATGCTCTAGGTGTATGACTAATTCAGTTTGAGAAATCAACGCTGCTGCCGAGAAGTCGAGTTCCTGGAGAGCAATTACACAGATGTGAAGGCTGAGATAAGTCCCAATCTTCCTTTTTGTGCTGCAGGAGGCAAAGGTAGCAGAGAACCACCTCCAGCTTACCTGAGAACCACAAAGTCTCGGACAGGGTGAGGAGCCATGCTGTTCAAAACGTACTGGTAAACTTCTGTCTGCTTGTCCAGGCTCTCGACCACCTTCCACTGCAAGAAGTCCTCATCCCAGAGGTGACGTTCTCTCAGCACTCGGTTCAGGACAACTGATGGGGGGGCTTCCACTTCAGTTGAGGCTTTCCAAAGCCTTAGGGGGTTCCCATCCCCAACCTGGAGTGGAGTAACCAAGAACACAAACCCCCATTATTTATATGCCTGTGTTCAGCAAATGATAACTGAGGACAAAATCTCAATACGTGTGTCTGACTTCAGCTTAAGAGCATTCATATTTCCCTAGTAATCATTACCATTATTGCTGTTGCTGCTGCTCTAGTAGTCCTGGATGGAAATCTGAAATGATTCCTTACTCTACTCCCAGAATATATCTGGACTAGTTCCCATAGTGCCAGTGGGGTTCTGCATTACTTCTGGCATGACAGACACTTTTCCAAGTTCAAACATCCTAAATGTAATGATGAATATGTGTCTGCAGAAGTAAAAGGAGATGAGAGACTGAAACTCTGGGCTGAAATAAAGCAACTACCTTAGACAATCTTATACACTACCTGGGACTGAGGGTCCATTAACCCTCCTGGTTAATTCTGGGGCAGCAGAACAGACATTGATTCAGTTGTGTGTCAGGTACACAGATGTTTGCTCCTCAAAATAACTGCAAGGGAGGTGTTGGGAAAACACTTTTCAAAGAGCACAGAATGATTGCTAACTCCTCCTTGCTCACAGATCCTGTTTCTTGAAACACTTCCACAGCTTGCAGTAAGGGGAGCAGAAAGTGCTGGGCTGTGCAGAAGGTGGATATCCTAGATTCCACACGCACAGCTTTTCCGCATGGTTTTTGGGGTCTTATTTCAGGCAGTAAACAAGTTAACTGTAATCACTGGATCTTGCAAGCCCTGCTTTTCTAACTCTTCCCTGTCCTACCATTCTCATATACCAGTGTGAGTACTTTGGAAACCTCTAGTACCGCCCACAGACCCAGGATTGTTCCCCCAGAAACCCACCTTCCACCTTAAATTATTTCATGTTGTAATTCTTTCTCCCCAAAGCTTTCAGTTTCCCATTTCCCCTGCCCTGGAGCCCCAGACTTCCAATCCCCTCTGTAGTCTCACAGGTCCTTGACTGCTGGCCGTACAGGCCTCTATTCCCTCTCTCCCCTCTCCCACATCCTGCTCCCACCTGAGCTCTGTTACTCTGTCCCCAACCTCCCACAGTCCCTCCCCAGAGAGGTCACTCATAGAACCTGGCTAAAAACCACAGTTACTGCAATTTCTCTGCCCTGACAGAGGGGCTTCACTTTCCCAAGCTGCCTCCTGCCCCCTCACCATCCAGATCCCAGTGCTCTTCCCCTGCCTTATTAGTGTCACCCATCCCTAACCCATCCCCTCCTCTCACTAGCTGATGCTGGTTTGGAGACCTCTGCTTTGCTATTAGATTTCCAGCAGCCCTGAACTCCACTGTCTGCAGGGACCCTGCAGCACCCTCTGCCTCGCTGCAGTGGTCTGGCTTTCCCTGAAGAAGTGATGGAGCCTGAAACAAATTCAGAAATTTTAATAAAAGCTCCAGTATCAAAAATCTTGAAAACGGACAAAAGGATCAGTGATAAAACTGGTGATATGGCTGGCCTGCTTAATAAAGCACTGGAGAGCCTGAAGAAGTTTTGTAATTACCTATGTTGTAGCTGTGTTTTCCAAACTGCTGGCAAACATCAAGAACTGGTCAGAAATTTTGCATTTCCCCCAGTCAAAGAGCTTGCCCAGATAATGTTCTCTGTTGTTTAACATCTCAGTGCACTCTCTGGTTGTGTTGTTTGATGTGTCACTTTTATTACTTGATCTATTTTGGAGACCCCAGCTTGCTTTGTGTGCCTTTTTCTGGAAGCTCATACTTGAATCACTATTATATTATATTCTTAATTGCTTTTAGTAATCTTTTTAAAAATAATAATAAAAGAATGCCTTGCCAGTAAGAAGGGTGTGAGTTTTGTCAGGGTGCCCTGTAGCTGAGCTGCATTTTGCTTTGGTTTCTTTACTGGTTCTTTCAAGTCTCCCCAAATTACCTTTTTGTAGGAGAGTTCTGTGTTCTCTACACTGGAACATGTGACCCATCCTTTGAATTTCTCTTTTGCTTCTCTCTGGAGATTCTGCATGAGAGTTTCCAGGTACATCTGATAGTTCCCTCCTTCCTCATCCACTTGTTTCCCAAGCTCGTCCAGGCTGGGAGAATGCACTTCTGCATCAACATAGGAGTTTCGGGATTGAGTGATCATCTCGTGTGGGACCTGCCACAGAAGGGAGGGAAAACACAGGGAAAATCTCCTGCTGAGAACTTTTCCTTAAGGCAATGCCTTTCTAGGCTGATGGACCATTCAGCATCCAATTGCATGCACCTATGATTTGTAAAATGCACACCAATTTCTGTCTTTATGGAAGATGAAACATCAAAGTAGTCTAATGAAACAGCCCCTGGCTCAGAACAGCACCTCTCATGCAGAACCGTGTTAGACTGATCAACTGGATGTCAATACACCATTGTTACTGCTTTAGCCCTCAGAAATATTACACTGCAGCTGGAGGAGAGCAAATGCTCTTATCTCCCTTCCCCAGAAGCACAGGGTAAGTAGGTGCAGGAATGACTGCAGCTCTCTAAGTGATTTTTACTTTATTGCACAACACACAGAAATAAAGTGTATATGCAATTATTTTTTAAGATAAATAAGTTTTAATTGAGGCATTAAAAGCATTGTAATAAAATTTTGCACTGCAGATTTTGATTTGAATTAGACTAAAATTTCCTAATCCAGTGGTTTGGGTTGAAAACTGTCACAGAATAATTACTCTTCATCTTTTGAATACTAAAAGGGAATCACCATAAAGAAATGAGATAAATAAACTTTAGATGAAGCAAGTTTACAAATAAGTGAGGCACCCATCTCTGAGCTAACACAAGACAGAAAATGTAAGCATAAACATGAATACTTCAAAGGGTGCTGCATTATGTGGCCATGAATAATGCTGTTTGAGTCTCTCACTCACCTCAAAAAGTTTGTTGCATTCCATTATCATGTGAGCAAGTCCCTGAGTAGCTGCCAGGTTTTCACTGAGGTCCTTCTGATCTGGCTTCCCTGTTGCATATTTTTTCTGTATTACTCTGTAATTGAATTCAGTATCTCAGGTAAAGAGCTGAATCTTTTTAATATGAAAGCAAAAAGCAGCAGGATACTCCCAACACCAGAGAGAATACCCTCCCTATGTTTAGTTTCTATTTATCACCAAGACTGCTCAAACTGTTAGGCCTATTTTAAAGGAAAAATGTTTACCTAAAATATTGCTCAGCCAAAGGTAAAAGCAGGAAAGGTTATGCATATCCTGCATGACATGTTGTACATTTTGAAATGGATTTTTAACAGACATGATGTAAAGTGGTTTACATTGTTACTGCTTAAAGCCCATGTTCAGACACAGGTTATACATGTACTTGACCAAGAATCTCAGTATATTCTGAAACAGATGGGAGGGGAAAAAGTCAAGAGAGACGGACCACTAATGTTTAGCCAGGCTATGCCCTGTTTAGTCTACACTCACCATGTTACAATTTTAATGTGGCCTGAAATAAACTCTGTTTCCCGAATGGCAGAATGTAGACAGTAAATTGAAAGTGAAAAAAGCCACTCATTGAAAGTCTACATATCAAAATCTTTTAAAACATGGTTAATCTTTGACTTCAAACAGAGCAAAATCAAGCAAGCCCTTTTCCTTCACAGAAGTCGACATTACTCATGCAAAACTCACCAGTGCCCCATTGAAAATTCCACATGGAAAGCAGGCACCGCATATTCACAACAGACAGCCAGAAATGCCTGCTGGGCTTGTGAAAACAAGTGTGCTTCTGGCTCTGCAGCAGGGGTTTTCCCCTCTCACTGAAGCCATGCTCTGTTTAATGCGTGCTGGAAAGCAGATGGTTTGGAAAATTTTGTCCTGCATACCACTGAAAGCATCACTCAGTATTCAGGATGTGACTATTTATAATGCTGAGAAGGAACATACCTTGGTGAGCTTTCTTTCTTCACTATATTGAGATGGAACAGGGAAGGGGCCAGACAAACAGCAATGTTCATGGGAGTCATCTGATTTTCCTCCACGGAGGTGACGTCGCCGAGGAAGCAGAGCAGAGTCTGCAGAACCTCCCTGTTCTCATCAGCCATGAGCATGATGGCTGCCTGCACTGCCTGCAGCCGCTGCTCCTTGGGGACGTCTGCGAAGGAGCAAGTCATATTCAGGGAGTCAGTTATAAGATCAGAAAAGAAGCCAGGAAGATAAAGTTACCACAGACATTCACAGTGCCCTCAAGTGTTCAAAAATCACGCAGATGTGGTGCTTAGGGACCTGTTTCAGTGGTGGACCTGGCAGTGTTAGGTGTTAATGGTTGACTCCTAGAGTTCTTTCCCGACCTTAGCAATGACTTTGTGAACAGGCAGATGACAGGGGACTAAGGGGAAAAGACCAGATGGCTTCTGGAGAGCTGGATTTAGTTCCTCCACTAAGCACAGCTTCCCTTGCCAGTGTTTGGCATTTCTCTGTTTGTTTGAAGGGCTGCTGGACTTCATTTAAAGTTTATGAAGGGGGAATAGTACTCAGTACTCATAGTTTTAAATGGTATTTTTCAGGTTTTCTTTGTCCCCTGGCAAGACAGAAGTTTAAAAATCTTAGGAAAGCTTCATGTCCTAAACCGTAAAAGAGTTGAATGAAAGAAATAATGGATATGCTTAAATAGCACTTCAGACTGATTAATTTCTAAAACTACCATAAGTTCTCTCAGTTTGGACTTTGAGTCCTCCTCTGGGTATCATACTCTCTCTATAATCAAATGGAAGAAGAACAAAAGCAGATTTACAGTAGAGGGAACAGCCAGATTTTAAGATTTGACTGCTAGCCTTGAACAAGCACTTTATTTTAAAAGCTTTCAGACATGAATGATAAAATGAACACAGCTCAATATTTCTAAAGTTTCTAAAAGGAGCAAGGCCAGGTTTTTCTGAGAAGTCAGAGGAGCCTTTGCTAAATCCATGCAATGTGTCTTTTCTTCCCACAATACCTCCTGGTAATCCCTCCCTCCCCTTTATTGTTGCTCTGACGGGTCTGAAGCAGATCAGCCAGTGCTTCAAGTCACAGTTAAACATTAAGCAACTGGGAGTTTTAGAAAAATGGAGAAAGTTTAATCAATGTTATGCCATGTAGACTACTACACTAATCATCTCATCCCAAATCCTATGAGTTACAGCAATTCAAGCCATTCTGGATATATGAAAAAGGGCTTGGATATATGAAAAATATCTTCAGTGAGTCCCAGAAAATCAGAAATCCCCTGCCAATACACTAGGAGAGGAAAAATCCTTCCTAAGTTCACATTAACAATTTGTTAAACAGAACAAAGGGCAAGAAAAACTCTCAGCTACAGATTAGTTTAATTGCAGACATTATGAAATACGATTGGTATCCCAGAAATTTTCAACATTTTTCTTTCTGTGAAAGGAGTTTTATCAGTACTGTCTGAAACAGAAAAATATATTTGTTGTTGGTGACATGCAAAAAACTCCACTGCTACTCAATCCAAACAATATTTTCTGGTGTCTACAGAGCCCATCTTTTCTTGTTCCTACCTTGGTTCAAAGAGACTCATCCTCAAGTCTTTCTGAAATCCTTTGAACACCTGGTGCACTTTCAGAACATCTTCCTAGCTCATTTTTTTCCCCTTCTGACCAGTGTAAAGAGAAGTTCTTCAGACTTCCCACTGCAGCACCACGCAGACATTACAGAGTCAGCCCATGCCTGTTTTTACATTTTTTGTTAGCTGGTATAAATGTTTCCCCATTCAGCCCCATGTCCTGGAAAAGGGGGGAGCCCTTCTGGCTACAGACCTGCTTATGCTGAGGACACTGGGATCTGCCACGTCTCTCTTCCTTTGGCAAGAGGGTAATTTACTTGCAATCTCTTCTGTGCAAAGACGGGACATCCCCAATTTTCATTAAGCAATAGTTTAAAGGTGATTTGTTTCCAAGGACATGTAGAACATGTCCTTGTACTGGATAATCTTCTCCTTGGCCACTTCCCCATGGAAAGGATTGTGACTGCAATTTTATTAGCGGCTAGAATTCCTGTTGCTTTTCTGAACAAGTTTATTAATGTGGGTGCAGGCAGACAACTTGTGATCAGGAAAGAAGAAGGGGAAATGATGGTTCAGGGCTAGGCACCACCTCCTGCAGTTAACTTATGTCCCAAGAGATCACATACAGCCAAACCCACTAAATTTATTTGCAGTGCTGTCTCTCACATGCAGAATCCCAGCATTCTCTACTAGCTACAGACACTTTGATGGTAAATTCATTAGTGACTGTGTGCCACAGACAGATTTTTACAGTAAAGGGAAGCAATGGAAGTATGTGAGATTCTTAAGCATAGGGATTATACAGTGTTTTAAAATGGTTTTCTATTGTTTTGGCAGCTGAGATGTCTGCAAGTGAAAAGACTAGACACACTTCTCTTTAGTGCTTCCAATTATTTGGCTTAGGCTGGTGCATCCCAGAGTGCTACCTGACTGGCCCTCATAATGGAGACTTTCAGGAAAGAACTCTAATTCCTCTGGCTTTTCAGTGTTTTCCTCACTGTTTATTTCTCCCTCAGTCTGGAGAAGAGATACATAGTCATATCCTGATTCACAGGGACTTTCGTTATTCTGATGCATCTGAGTCTCAGATTTTGCTGAAGATTGCTTATGCTGGAAAGAAAAGAAATCCCCTGGTTTCTTTCTTTCTCTATGAGTTCTTTACATAGAGCTTATGATCTACATGAAGGCAGCTTGTTTTTTGCATGTAGATTTTATTGACTATAATGAAAAAACAAATAATCAAAAGTCACAGCAAGGAAGGGGACCACAGAGACACATATTCTCATGGTCAAGTACCACTTCTTCAGAAGACTCACTTATATTGAGATATAAGTGCATGAAATGGGCCTACAGTTTAAAGAAATCTGACAAAAATATGAGTCTTCATGCTTTTGATGTCCAGCAGCCTGTTCTGTCTTCTTTCTGATTGTGAGGCTGGTATGAATATTGTCTTTCCATTAAATTTGACACTGAAACATTTAGGTGGTTCTAAAGACCTCTTAGTGAAAGATTTTGAGGGCAGAGGGTTTTTTTATATCTCAAAGACCAGCAGAAAGAAACCTATCCAGTGTTAACATGCCAAAATTATTTACAGTACATTACTACATAATATATAGCATTTTCTAGTTGTTTATAATGCCAGAAATATGTAGAAACATTGACTTACACTGATAGATGTGCAGAAAAGTCTCTCCTAGTTTACTTGTGAGGAGAGGTTCTGGCAAGTCCCTGAAGAATTGCTTGACCATGTCAGCCACATCGTACGCTGACTGGTCTTCATAGCTGACATTTTCTGGGGAGCTCTCGTTCATCTGACGCAGGGCCTGGATCCGGGATTTCACTCCAGATTTCCGAAACAGACCCACCTAAAAACATACTGTGTTGAGTTGGGTAAAAAGGAAAATGGCATTTGAGGAATGTGTTATACACATTTACATATGGGGACTTTGATCATGACCAAAGCTTGGGTTGCTTATTTCTCTCAAGGCAAGAACAAGGAAAACGTGCAAATGCAGTTGATGGTCCCACAAGTCTTGCAGGCAAGACATTATTAACCCCTGCTCCCACAGCAGGATTGCAGGGGTTAATAATGCTGCTGGTCTCTCTCCCATCCTAAAGGGAGGGTTCAGAGTGCCTTATGGTTTCTCTGCTGCCTGAAGAGTTTAAGCAAGGTGCTCTGCTGATATAAATCAGCCTGGCTTACTTGGCTTAGGTGACTGTCTGTTGATTTACTCCAGCTGAGAATCTGGCTCCTCATGTTTATTTGGGTATATATTTTGAAGACTAACAAGAAAGTATTATGCTTAGGTAAGTAATAAATGGTGTGGCAAAAGATTAGTACATCCTGGTAGAGTTTTAAAATCAAGACAAAATCTATTTTTTCCCTTTTCTGCTCTCTGCTTCCAAGAGTTCTTCCAAATCCCACTGAAAAATCCAGTTCGAAAGTGAGGGCCACAGAGGGATTACTTGTGCAGTGCCACTAAGATACATTTTTATCCTGTTTGCTTTCTGTTTTGAAAGGAAGTGGTAATTCTTCAAATGATGCCTCCAAGGCAGGGCTGCCCTTTCTTGTCCTTCTCCACCAGCGGAATTCCCCCTGGGCTGAATTCCTGGGCTTCAACCACATTATTTATTCCCAAGTCAGTTTACAGTGTTTATTTTGGGAAGCGTTAACACTGTTTCCCTTCAGTTTTACAGGGAAAAACGGTGAAACATTGAAAGAAACCTATGGAAAAGGCACATTTCCAGTTGGGAATTATATACTCTGGTTCCTTTGTGATTGCTGTCTCACTGGTGCTCTGTGCAGCTTCCTGCATGGCACAGTCCATCAGCAAACAGTAAAGGCAAGAGAATAATGCCTTCTGGCCTTCTCCCCCTTACTTCTGAGTAAGAAGCAGCACAGAGTTCACATAGGACCCTCCTCTCTCTAGAACACCTCCCATGCTCACCTGAAGGGTATTTAGGGCTTTGGTTAACTCGCACATTAATGACACTAATTACATAGATCACAGCTCTATGAGAGGGTATATTTATTTAATTATTTAAATGGAGATGAACAACTGCACCAGACTGGCTGTGAGGCAGCTCTTCTATGTCTTCTTATTGATGAATTTAGTGTCACTTGAGAGCTAAATTTACATACTGGAGTTAGAGAACTGGAGTGTGCCCTGTGTTCTGTATTTATGATCCCAAGTGAAGCTCTGCTCTTCTTCCTTGACAAGAGCATACAAGAAAGAGCATCCAGCTCTTTTAATCTGGTTTTCCCTTTCCCTTTCTCTTCTTCTTTTTAAATGCCTTTTCCTCTTAGAAATGTGTGCTGAAGATGCAGAAGACAGACTTGCTAATTCTGTCCAAAAAATAAAGTTTTGGCCTGCAGTAGATAAATGTGAGAGCAGAGGATCAGTTCTCTCCTTTTGATGGAAAGTGTCCTTGCTGGTATAAACAATCATTAAAAACTTCCAGCTAAATCTGATTTGAGAAGTCAGATGTCAAATCTCACCCATGCAATCTCCTGCTGCACATCATTCTACTATTCTTGATCTCTGTTTAAAGACATTTATCCAAACTCCTATTTCCTCTGTTTTTTATTAATGGAAAAAAAATTAATAATAAATCGAAAGAGTTCTTCACTGGATAGAAACAGATGTTTTAGGCTCTTTTATGCATTACTACAGACTTATTCTGTAAATAAAAAGAGACTATAAATCCAGAGGTTAGTCTGCCCCAATCTCTTTACTATCCTCATGCTGTGTCAATCGTCTTCCCTACAAGTGACTATATGATGCATGACAGAAATAAAGATGCAGTTGGAAAAGACAAGGCCGTTTCTATTTCACAAAGGGAAACTGAATTCCATTTCCTACAAGTAATGGTGGGGCTCCTCATGGCAATTTGGGGATTTCAGTGGCAGGAGCCAGATCTTGCAATGGTTTAGAGCAACCTCAACTTCACCAAGTGTTTTTGCAGTAGAAGCTCTGATCCCTGTCCCAAACTCTAGGCACCCTTCTGCAGTGCACAGAAGAGACACATAAGCAAGGTGCTGGGGGAGACTGGAGGCTGCCCAGGTCTCTGTCCAGGCATTAGGAGAGTTTGAATTAAATGGTAACAAAGGGAGTAACTGTAAAGCAGAGAAGCTGAACTGCCTGGAGTGTTTTTGCCTAGAAAGGTTTCTGGTGAAAAGATATTTTAAAGGGTCTCAATCTGTACTTCTCCTCCATATTTTATTAATTCACTATTTTCCCAATTTCACTCCAAGAGAAACTAAAGCTGAATTGAAATGGCCCTTCACAGAGCTCTGATGCTTCCCAGCCCATAAACACAAATGGAGCAGATATTTGTCTGAGACTTCCAACACCTTTTAACTGCCTCAAATCTCTCAAGAGCTTTTTCTTTCTCTTTTATCCTTCCTTTTCCATTCTCCTCAATTAATCCTTTCTTCTCTTTCTTCCTCTGGCTCTGCTTCTTAGCTGACAAGCCTATCCCTATACTTACATCTCCTGTTCCTCTTATTTGGGCATCTCCTCCTCCAATCTCATCACTAATTCCAGGCTTGCTGCATCACTTTTCTTCCTACACCGGCTTTCCCAGCTCAGCACACAAATCCAGATGAGCACTGTGGCAACCAGGCATGTTAGCTCCTGAATATATCACTTCTACTTGTCTCTATGCATCTTTCCCTTTCATCCTCTCTTAATAATTTTCAGGCAAGTTGGTTATCCTCAGCTCCTGCACTACATATGGCTGGCAGAATTCATCTCACTCACTTTTGACACTGTGGAGTTAGATGTCAAGGTCTGACCACTACAGGATTCTTTTACAGACAGAACTGCTAGGAAGAACCTGTGTCTTTCCCACTGGCTGCAAAGAATGCCTTTAATTTTTAGATTTCAGTTTTGGGGAAGATGACTGTCACCCAACAAAAAGCCTGAACAGCAACCAGAATGGTGATTAGAAAATATAAAGATTCAGAACAGACTATTTCCCCTCTTTTCATGTGCTCAGAGCTAGGAAAGCAGCAAACTCCGCAGAGCAAAGTGCTGGTTGCTCCTTTTGAACCTACAACTATCTAAAGGCAGTTATGAAAGAGGTCATGTGACATGAGGTCAGTAACAGTAGAGGACTGAACATAATCAGCCAGGGGGTTTCTCCCAGTCCTATGTTCATAAAAATATACATCCTCATCCTTAGGGGAAGAACAGTAAAAATATGATTAGTATGTCCCCTCTGTAGCTAAAGGGCATAAAAAAATATGAAATACTTTGAGCATGAGGGTGTCCCAGCTGGCTTGTTGTAGCTAAGAACACTATAAAAGGCAATGTACCATAATGGCTTTGGCATTGAACCCCTGCTGACCTAACTATCTGGATATATCTGACTCTGTCAACAGAATACTTGGAATATTTTGCTGAGTTTGCTCTCTATTCTTGGACTTTTCTGTCTTTGCTAAGCAAATAAAACCTTTTGTACCATATCTTGTGAAATGGTAAATGCAGTTAACCCTCAATGGCAACAGTCAAGCATAAGCAGTACAGATACATGTAGAACTGGGGAGTCCTGATCTCTTCCCAGGTTTCATTCAGTATACATGAACATCTCAAAATGTTCTTTGAAGTAGACTGTGGTATACAAATCAGCAGGACTCTTACAGCTACAAGAATTCAACAGATTAGCTGGATACAAATCTCCAAATGGTGAACTTTTAGTATTGGCACCAACTATCAAATCACCAGAGGAGATCTAGGCCCAACACGAGAGATAATAATCTTCAAATAATCCTGGTACTTAGTACAAAATTGCTCACTGTTGCTTGCTTAAAGTGGCTTTTCAGAAAAAAACAAGTCCATGGAGTAAAATTCCTACCTGGTCTAGACAGTTGCTCCGCAGGTAGTGCAGGGCTTGTTGTATGCTCTGGGGAAGAGGCTGCCCCGTTCTCTGGACATGAACTATGAGTGGCACACCAAAGACATTCTTGTCCTTGTAGTCGGGGACTTTCATCCTCTTCATGAACTTTGGCACAGACCTGAAAATTAACATGAGCAGGCTACATGAAAAAATCAGGGTATTTACACACTCTCTGAGTAACACTACTGACAGAAATTGGTAACTGGGGCCTTTTTAATAAAGATGGTGAAATAATGTTTATTGCACAATACACAGACATTTTAAAATTTGCATAAGTGATTAATTTCTTAATGTCTATAAGTGAATGGCTTCTAAGGTATAGCATAACAATCAGTTCTAACAAAAGCCTTTTACTATGCAGGTGTCATCCAGCTGAAGCCAACATGGTTTAAAGCATCCTTTAGGGCCTCACAGGAATGGCAGAGCAAACCTGAGTGGAGAGGGTATCTGAGGGAAATGGAGGTTCAGTCCTCTAACATGCTGAATGATCTCTGTACTACCAGTTACATGGTTTAGTATTTCTATTGACTAAAACTTTACGATAAGAAATCCCTATGTGTCAGATTCATCCCTTGTGTTATATAATGTATTCTATTGAGTAACTTAAGTGAAGCTGGTGAGCTTGCTTTCTTCAAAAAATTGTGATGAAAAAACAAACCAACTGGATTCCCTTTTTGGGAATCATGACTGCCATAGAATTAAAAAAAAAAAAGGATGACTATGACCTGAATGTGACTAAGACTTTTGTCATCTGTGTGGAAAGAAGTAAAAACTCATTTTAAATTACCTACTGAAGAAGTACAGTGCATAACTTTACAGCTATTTCCCTCTCTTAAAAATCCTGAGACTGATTATAAAAACTGAAGAAATATTCTAGGTCCTGCTTGTACAAACAGCAGGTCCTAGAATTTGCTGTATTCTAGTCTACTTATTTGAAGTTGGGTTAGATGACACTCATTTCAGTGCAGATGTTTTCTGCTAGCCACAGGGACTGCATCAAAGGAGAGCAATGAAATAGGGGTTAATCTTACTGATTTTTAGTTCTCTTACAGAGATTTAGAAAGAGTCAGCAGTCTGGACTACCTCTATACCCACTCTAGAGAGAGACACCTCTGGAGGGTGACCCAAATCCTCAGCCTTGGATATAATGGGATGCTTTAGAGTTGGCCGTCTTTTTCCTCTGACCACGAACAGCCAACCTGACTTTCTCAGATTAGATTTATAACGGATTACACTTTTAACTTTTCCTAATGACTGCATCAGTGAGGTGAATCTCACATGTATCTATTGTATCTATTTTCCCATTTCTAAAGAAAAATTTCTTATGTAGCTCACAGATGAATTTAGTGGGATTTTGGGGAGGTGCTTTGAGCATGAAAATCACAATATAAATATCAAGTCATACTGTATCTGGACTGAGTGCCTCAGTATATTAGGGAAAGATTCTGTCATCCTTCTGATTATTTCTCAGATACTTTTAAACTCTTATTCATATCCATTTCCATTTCTGGAGTACCCCAGTCTGTGGGGCACACCATGGTTTGTGTACCACGAAACATGCAGGTTTCTGTAGCCAGTTGCTACACAAGGAGCTTCATTGTGAGCATTCACATCCATTTGCGCTTCCTTCCACGCCCTGGGTGACCAGGTAGCTGTCACAGCTGCCAGGGCTGCAAGCTACCTCTAACACAGGTCCAGGCCCAGGCTAAAGTCTGCATCTTTGATTTACAGAGAAAAGTCCCATCACAATTCTAACCTTTCTTTTAAAGCACAAACAAAGCAATATCAAACACATGAAGCAGCAGCTGTTTCTTTCCGAATTACAAAATGAATTCCGGATAGGACTTACTGTAAACTTTTCCTGTTTTTTAGTCGCTCTCTCCTACTCCTGTTTATTTTTCTAGAACTGTAGCGTTTTAGAAAGGCCAGGTTGTCTCTCTGTTAGAACACAGGAATGAAGTCGGATTTCCAGGATCTATTTCTGACTTTGCCAACGAGCTACTAGGCAGCAGGGGATTGAAGGGGACAGTTTCAAATCCTATACTTGAAGTCAATGGTTCCTTCTAATTGCATTTATTTACTATCAGAGTAACAGAATTAGGAGAAACTATTTTCTTCTAAAAAGTCTCTTTTCCAGTTTTCAGTGGTACTCACCAGGTCCAGCCATGTTTGTTTGACATGGAGTACTTTTCCATGATGGCAGTGAGACGAAGCAGAGAGAATTTTTGCAGTAGATTCAGCTGGGCTGCTGACTGGTTGCTGATGTGAAGAGATGCAATGGAGCAGCTCAGGCGATGAGAGATTTGGAAACGATGCCATCGTAATTGCCTTTAGCAAAAGAAACGACAGAAAAATCAGAGAACTGCTTTAGTTGGGCAGAAAAGATGGTGTACTGTGAGATAGGGCTGGGCAATATATAAAAAATACATAAACGCTCACATATGTGATGGCTTGTAGTGTGTCAACTGAAAGAAAAGGTACCTTGGAGATAAATAAAACAATTTAGTCAATCTCTTTAATTTTAGAAATGCCCGAGTTTTGTCTTTTTAACATTAGATTCACAAGTGGGTGTGGGTCCTGTCCATTTAATTGGGGAAGCAGTGCTGCCTGCTATGGTCTTTAGCTCACACACTTCCAACAGGATGTGGGAGATTTAGATTAAATGTTCTTTGCCTGACTCAGAACTGGTATTTGATGCTTAGACCCTCACCTCCCAGGGGACTGACCTGACCACTGAGGTATTTGGAGATGAGGTTCTCCAAATATCTCTGTTATTAAATGCTGAAGGATTTTTTTGAAAAGGGATTAAACCCTGTGTCTCCTTAGCTATAACCACCATGCTATTGAACCACTCACATCTTTTTACTCCAATGCACTTTCTCTATATACTGGATTAATCAGAAAAAAACCCCCCTTATTTCATTTTCTTGTTTCACTAAATATAAGTTCTGACTCAAATCCTAAAAACTTTGGCACTGCTCATTTACTCAATAGCTTCCTCTAGTTAACTTTCACTTCGGTGGTGGTGGTAAGCAAGCACAGGCAACAGCAAAACCATGGCATGGCAGAGTCCTGTGTGAGGGTGTGACAAGTCTGACAGCAGATCAGAAAATACCAGTATTATCAGAAATACCAGTATCAGAAAATACCAGGTATATTCTCCCTGCTTTTGCACTTACAGAGCCAGTGCAACAACAGTTTAGACCCACAATGGCTTTTGCCCAGGACCATTGGTACTTGGCTCAACAGGAGCTCATCACTCTGACTTAAAATAGGTGTGTAAACTATTATCAAAATTCTACTTTTCACTTTATTAAGTAGTCAGTCATTTGCCATCATTTCATCCCACCCATGTAAGGTGCTGAGGCAAAGTGGGGAAGTTCTCTATGAGCACAAAGGGGCACATTTTTAAAGCAGATCAGTGTGTTAAAAAAGTGCATAAAGCTACTGATTCATAAAGACCTGGGTGCATAACTTAGAAGACAAATTAAAAATATATCCTACAACATATAGAGGGTCCTACTATGTAATCAATGGATCAAGGGATAAAAAAATGCCTTGGTTTGCTCTATTAAACCAATTCTACATTGATTCCATGTAAAGATCTCCACAGCAGGATGTCCTTTCCCTCAAAGTCCCACCTTTCCCTGAGAAGTGCCCATCTTCATACAGGATGAGCACAACTGTAATGGTACCCTGTGCCTTCTGACTCCCAGGCTAAGAACCTCTGCTTCACTATATTGTATTTCACAGTCTGTGGATTTGTATATAAAATTTTGCTACTTACCTGCTTGGCCTTGTGAGAGATGCTCCCACCCCAGAGTCTCTCCTGTCCCTAACACCAGTGGCTTCAGATTCATTCAGGGATGTTCCATCTCTGTCCATGTCACTTGGGGTGGTCTGGCCATCAGACACGGAGTTTCCTTCAAAATCAAGAGTGATCTGTGTAGGCGACTGGAAAGGCAATGATGGGGATTCCCTGACTGACACATCACCAACCGGCAGACCTGGCAACACCTTCTTTGACCAGCCATCTACCACCTCCTGCAGTCCACTGACATGTTGCAAAATGTCATCCAACTGAGGAAAAAGGACATCTTTCTCTATGTCCAGGAGGTCCCCAGTACTAGCATACAAGTGGGAACCTGGCACATTGTCATAAATACTAATTCTGCTCTCTTTAGGACAGCAAGCTATCAGTCCGGATTCCTTTGGAGTAGAGCAGTTCTGCTTTCCCAAAGAGATGCTGCCTGTCCTCCAGTTTACACTGTTACTGTTGTCTGTAGGTGAGAGGCTTTCAATAGAAAGTGCCTTTGGGAAGGTCCCCGGTTTGTGATCCTTGGGAATGTGCACAACCAAGTTCTCTTGGGAATGAAATTCATTTTTGCGGTTTTGGTCCACCACCTGCCGTAAGGCTGTTCCTGCCAGAACATCCAGGTCCTCCAGGTACATCCCACCTCTCTTGTTTGCTTCATGGCATCTGCGTTCCTTCAGACACGGCGTGCTCACCCCGCTGCTGCTGTTTTCAGACTGACTGCTGTCACTGCTGGATTTGGCAGAAAAGGGAAGCGCTCTTTTGACTGAATCTTGCCCCAAATTTTGGAGATCGCCATTGACTATCTGTACACAGTGCATGTCTTTCAAGGATTTTGGCTCAAACTGGAGAACTGGTCCACTGATCTCTAAAGGACCTGTTCTTCCTGAGCCTTTTAGTTTTCCATGCACAGCTTTTGCTTTTAGTGTCTCCATGCGTTTTAGAAAGGTTTTTGCTCTGGCTCGTGTTGGATTTTCATTCTTCAGGCCGTCCTTGGGGGAGAGGCCGGTGTTTATTGCAGTGGAGTCCTGCAGCAGGGTGTTTTCCACATCATGATGGCCAGAGCAGTTGCAGGTCTCCCTGGCAGTGCTGGTGGTGCCAGATTGACTCCTGTTGTCACTGCCCCCACTGCTCTCACTGTGAATCGATGAGACCTCAGGTTCACTCAGATCTGTAAGGATGCTCTCACTGCTTGTCGTGTTTTTCATTTTAATGTCCCCAGAAGAGCCATGTCTGTCAGACTGGTGAAGCAAAGTGTCAATGTTGTCCACCCGAGACCATCGTCTGCTGGTTCTTTGGAAAGTCCATTTATTACTGATAGCACAGAGGTCTTCTTCATCTGAATCTTCACTCTGGAAAAAAAAACAAGTGGCACATGTTAAAATTGTGTGCTTTAACTTGTTATTTGAATTAATCTGATCGGGCTGCTCCAGGTGAGCAACAGGTAACAAAGTCTCTCTGAACCAAGTTTATGAAAGACTGGTCATCAGTCCTTTCATAACACCCTCTTTCATTTAGTTGTAAAGACTCCAAACATCTTAACAAGAAAGGAATAAAAGCCTGTTCCATGTTAGGAGTCCCACTGATACCTCTTGGCTTCCATGGACTGCCTGTGCACTGAATTGCGTAGGACTGATTCCCATAGTGAATGTTTAGGAAAAAAGATTTTTTGAAAGGTCCAAGTAAAGGAATCCTGATTTGCAGGGATGGTGTTAAGATACACATGGTAAAGACAGGGAAGTAGCTCGGTATTATAGCAATGTGAGCTATTTAAAAATCCAAGGCAGCAAATATCTGGTACTGCACGTAGTTTTGCAGTGAGAACTAAATAAACATCTATAAACTTCACAGACCAGATATATCTAACAGGATTTATGTTTCAGGAACATAACTACAGATAAATAACCATGATGCATAAAAGAACAATAAAAAAATAATATCTGGCAGTATTGCTTAGGGTGTGTCCAAGTGCAGGCAAAGGAAAGCAGAGAAGGCAGCCGTGGGGGTGTGGGGAGGAGGAGCCGCCAGGCTCAGGCTGGGATGGGGCAGCATCTGCAGCTGAGCTGAGCTTTCCTACAGTGGCAACCACTGTCTTCACTGCTGTCGTGATCAGAAGCACCCCAAACTTGAGCCGCAGCCTGGCCCACTGTCTCTGGCTTCCTCCAACTTCTCCCGAGGCAGCAGCAGCCCCACAGCCCTTCCTGGTCTCATCCCTCAGCCTGAGGCATGCAGTGCTGTGCTTGTGTTTAGGCAGCTCCAGGAGCTACTCTGCAATGCAGAGAACATGTGCCTTGGAAAAAAAATTAGATAAAAAACCTGGCCCTATGACATTTTTCTCATCTGCTTGCTCAAACAAAAAAGATACATCTTCAGCATGAAGCCCACAGTTGCTAATGAGTACCCTTCCCCTGACTTTGAACTGGGCTTATACTGCATTATTCTTGCACATTTGTTTTAAAGCAGAACAAACTAACTTCACCTACATGACATCCAAACAGCCCTTCACATTCTTGGAAGCAGTATGAAGGCAATAAAATATGACAGGCTATCAGACTAAAATGAGGTGCTAAACCAGAAAGACTATTTTGGGACTGGAAAAATTCTCATTTTAAAAGTCTATTATTAGAAATATTTTTATATGAAGTTTTGATGGTAAAGTTATCTCCAATCTCTGACTAGATCATTGCTGGCCTGCCTAATTGAAAAACGTAAACCAAATTTTACAAGAGTGCTCAAAACCTTAAATAATGTGAAACCTCAAAAGCTGAAGATTGAGATCAGTAGCATGCCAGGTCTCAAACTTCTGCCAGTTTATCACTTCAAGTCAGCCACATGTTTTAGATCATGTCCAAACCATAAAATAAAATATAGCTGTGAAATTTGGGTTTAGGCATTCCTCTTCTGTTAACGTTGAAGTGTGCAGTGCTCCTGCAGCTGATGTGAGTTTACAGGAATGAATGGAGATCTTCATTCTGTGGCTTGCTAGAGAGAAAAATTGAGCACCTAGTGAAGTATGAGGAAAGGGGCTAGAAATAGTTAATACTGCTTTGGCCATTTTGTCTGCAGGGAAGAAATGGCACATCAGAAAGCTCTACCTTTGTTTCAACTCCACAATTTGCTGTATGCATATATGGACTAAAGGACTGCACAGCCTCAGGAACTTAAAAATCCATTTATTGTGGTCTTAGTAGTGCCACAAAGTGGATATTTTAAAAACCACACGGGTATGTACTTTTAAATATTTAGCAGTGGTAATTATATCTACAAAGCATACCACTGCTGAAGCGTTGGTGGCACCAGCCAATGGGATAAACATATTTTTAAAATTTGTTCTACATTGCAATATGCCAAAGGGACCTTAAAGAAGATTCTTGGCTGACACAAATCCCTGTAGCTGCACTGACATTACTGTAAGAGCTGACAGGATTTAGCCTGTATTTTCTACAAGCTGGAATCAATTAAAGTAGCCAAAGTGGTGGAGACATTGGAAAAAAAACACCAAGAAGAGAGCACAGAGCAGAAGACAGAAGTAAAAATAAATTCAGTGGTAAATATACTTTAAATCAAAAGCTTGTGAGTTTTGTTTTTGGGTTGGTTTTTTGATTTTTTTTTTGTTGTTTGTTTTTTGACAAAGCAGAGATGAATAGAAATGGATATTGGTAGTAAACAAGTTTTGCCTCTAACCACAGCAAAAACAGGATTACATTCTGCCCAAGAATCACTTAGAAAATACAGAGACTTTTCAGCGTCAAAATTTGCAGCTCAATTAAATAAAGGCTTAGTTTTGGGTTTTCTTAATTGATAAAGAAACATGCTTGTGTTTCATCAGAAGCAGAGTCAAGAAAATTTGAAATGGAATATCTGGATGCTGAAATACTGCCATGGTGACTCACTACAAATTCAGCTGCACTGGGATTCCTATGACATACTGTGCTTTCCTTTTGATGAAATCAGTAGAAATTCTGGAAGCCATGAACATCCTGAATGACCCACTATTCTTGTCAGATATCTGAGTGCCCTGACAAACAAAACTGTCCAAAAAATAAATGTTGAGAGCACTTAGCCCACCCACATGTCACCAGCTATGGGGACAGCGGATCAAGAGAAGGACTGAAAGCAATGATTCATCTGACACAGGCAGAGCAGACATTTCAGAGCAGTGACTGTATATTTCTACTGACCTGGGGTGAAATCAAGTGCATGGCTTTGGAGCATATTGAAAAGTCCAGTTAATACCATTATGTTTGGGAAGATGAGAAGGGGCAAGTTTCTTGAGGAGTGACTGGTAACATTTGCCAAAGAGAAAGAGGTTTTGATTCACAGATTTGTCACAGTTGATTTAAAATAGTACAGCTTTCTGACTGAGGGTGTGCTTGCCTGAAATACAGAGGGATGCTAACAAAAGGCAAATAGTGGATTTATTTGTGGTGGAATTCTGCCACATTTTTACAGCTGGGGGCAGGAATTCTCATAAATCGACAGCTGCAGAAGGCAGTTAACCCAAAGGCTAATCTCTATCTGTCCAAATCGCTTATGGACATATTTGCAACACATACATGAGGATTTCTGTTTGCATCTTGATGAAGCCAAGGGAAGACAGCAGCCCACAGTGGGAATGGTCTGGATGGGAGAGTGGGCAGTGGGGAATGCTCATGCTGTACTGGCTTCCACAGTAACCTTGCCTGACAGCTTGCTTGGCAATATTTTGGTGAATCACTCAAGCAGCTGTGCTTGTCCTGTGCATACCTGTTATGCTGAATCTCCAAAGCAGGCTGATTTTTCATTTCATTGTTCAGATCACCATAGAGACTATTAGGAAAGACAGTATCTACAGCAAAAGATTTATTTAGTTCGGTGATCAATTTCAGACCCAATTTCTGGCTTTTACACTTGCATTTACATTTCCTCCTGTCAGCAGGCTCTCCTTCCTCTTTTTCTCTCACTCACATTCTCTTCTACTTTCAGTTGCTCTGTATCTGTGGACTAAAATATCCTCCAGCTCCTCTTTCTCTACATTTTTCTATGCTCTGCTTCTCTGTGGCCTTGTGAAGGTATGGATCCAACTAGCTTCTGTCCCCTTGGAAGAGTACCAAGTAGGGCCATCTCTCTTCCATCACAAATTAATCATCACCTGGAAGGAGAGCAGCTGAGGACTTCAGTCCACTCAGAACAGGGAAGGAGTGGCAGCAAAAAATTAATGAAAAACAAAGATAACAAAAAAAAAAAATCCTCCTTTTTTAACAACATAAAATCCAAGACAAGAAAAACCCCTGATGCAGTGAAGTCCCTGCAGCTCCAGGGAATGGACAAAATACAAGCTAAAGAGGCCAGTACACAGAGAAACAAGCAGACATGTGCCAAAGCAAGATATCTGGACATTAAAAACATCCTCTGTTCAAGTTCCCTCAAACACTGAACTGAGTATGATGAGACTGAATTTTCAAAGACATCAAAAATGCAGCTCTCAGAGGCAGTTTTTAAAAAGCACTAGACAAACACTCTAGGAAGGAAAAACAGAAACCAAGATTTCTCAGAGCTGACAACTACTATTGTATAATATGCAAGGACTTTGGGGAATTTGTGACCAGAAAATCAAACATTCAACAGTTAATGCTGGACATGTTACAAAACTCTCAAATTCAACAGGCTGTTTCTGCAGCCATCGCTGAAACCCTTTAAGTTCAAATAATTCCCATATTACACAGGAGCTTGTAAGGATGACAGAGTTTATTTTCATATTCTTAACTGGGAAGAAGTCAGTACAAGAAACAAAGAAAAGCTGTTATTTTCATCTCAGCAGCTTCCATTTTTTCTGAGCAGGATTTTCCACTGTGTACTCATATGGCATTGACAAACAAGCCAGTCTAATGAAGCTTCACTGTCTTTTCACCCACTAAATTTAATTGCACACATGTAGAGTTTAAGTACTGTGTGAGCCCTTCTAACACACATAGTATTTATTCACAGTTTATATTCTATTTATAATTTCAAGATAGAGCAATTCACATTATCCATGCATCCAGATAATGCTGACATGCATGTTCAAAGTAAAATAAACTTAACTTACTTTTAAGAGCATTACCGACTTAAAGGCTAAATTGGAGTGGTCTTATCACAAGAGCCAGGGTAAAGCCAGCATATTTAATGAAGTTCCCTTACCTTTTTTCTTTGGAAGTTCACATCAAGTTTCATTGAGGCGCACTTGTTCAGTGTGTTCAGTCGTCTACAGGCAAAAGCAAATTCAAAAGATTAGCAGCCTCTGATTAAACAGCATGATTTTTGCAAGTTCAAAACATTTTCTCTTATCTTACTGTAGGGTGCCAGCTGCATACAACAGCTTCAGAAAGGATACTGGTCATCTGTTGTAGCTATATGACCACTGCATGAAAAGGGATTTTTAGCTTCACTTTACTTGATAGCTGGTAGCCTTGATAGCCAGGTTTGATAGATTGCTTTTTAATTCATAGACATTTCCATACTTAGCACATGAAACAAGTATAAACAAACACCTGTGATAGCTGGGGAAATGACAAGAGAAGCAGGAGCTGAGTTGCCTTATGCAGGACTGTAACATAACTTGTCTAAAATGGGGATTTCAAAGCACTGGTGAATGACCAAGCAAAAAACCAGATGTAGTTTCTCACTTCGGGCAGTTGGAATCTCCTTGAAAAAGCTGTCATAAAGAACTTCTAGCTGCTACTTAAAAGTTTCTCCAAAGCCAATAGTTTCTTTTCTTCTATCTGTGGATCTTATACACAGGTTAACACACCCAACATGTACCAAATCTAACATTTTAAAATAAATATTTTTAGCTACTTTTGACCATGTTCATACTGAAGTTACCAGAGTCTCTGTAAGGCTTCTGCTCCCTAAATTCAAGGCTGTCCTGTGATGACAGTGAGCTGAAATGACAATCCATGTGTGTGTGTGTGTATGTGTCCATGTGCAAGGACAGCTAGAGGACAAGTAAACATGCTCTTTCAATAGAGAACCTACTGTGGTAATGATAATTGATTTGTTTTTATTTATACTTAAAGATCCTGATCCATGAAACCATCCAACTTCTAAAAGCTGAGGCTCAAAGTTAGATATGTTTGACTTTGAAAATTTTCCATATCTAGGACTGAATTTCAAAATAAAGAGAGGCAGAGAGGCAGGTGTCCACAGCACTCCTCTGTTGGCTGCCCGCATCTCTTGTGTCTTTATAGCAAGACCTGTCTCTGTTGAATTTGAGTCGCAGGGAGAGGCTGCCAATTTCCAGAACTGAACATTTGAAATGCACGTGAAAAGTTACAAGGACACATGAAAAAAGTATCAGATAAATAACATAACTTCTCACATAACATAAGAATATTGGGGCATTAACATATTCCTCCGCAGAACTTCTTAAGTTAGAATACCTTTTAAATTGCCACCACTAACAAAGAACCGACCCACCAAATGTGCACCTTCCTTAAAAAAATTCCCTCTCAAAATATCACCTGCTCACTTGTAGATCAAATATTCCTTGTGAACTCAAGCCAATAAATCTGTTATGTGGCATCAGAAAAGTCCTGTGCTCATGGTATTAATTTGGGTATAATGTATGCACAAGCACACCCTGCACGCATGATAGCAATGTTGAAATAAATTCCAGGGTTTGTAGCTGTGTAGCTGTATCTTCAGCCTTCTGCCCACAAATCTTCTTCTGGGATTACATCTATTATTGCAAAACTCCTCTTTTGCCCAAACACAGAATTTCTCAACCCAAAGTGGCATTTTCTTGGGGCCCTGGGGCTGAATAATGTTCAGTGCTTCTTTTGAGCACAAAATATTTAAATGTGGGTATCAATAGCAATTCCAAGTATACAGAGGTACAGACGCATTTTCAAAGGACTCCAGCCCAACTTTCTGTCTTTGGGGACAGCTTCCTCTAAGTGGTGAATATTGGCTAATATTGGAGTCCCTGCACCTTTTTTTTTTTGTTTGTCAACTGGCTTGTACTGAAGGGAAAAGTGTGTAGCTGCATTTCCACCCTTGCTCCACCAAAACTAAAACTACTTTTTACTGGGGGCCAGGGAGTCAAAATTCACCCCCAGGGTTTTATATTCACCCCTCTACAAAACATTGGTATGTTTTCTGTGCCTCTTCCAGTGCTATGGAAAGATTTGTCAGTGAAATTAGAGAGCTAATGATCACGTTTGTGAGTTTGTCTGGTACTAACAGCTCAAATCAAAGTTAGTCTGTTTCAGCTTGTTTTGCCTTGCTGATGTGCTAGTGGTTGCAGGAAGCTCTTCTCATCAGTTTAAAGCCTCAGATGACTGACAGCCAACTGCTCAGCAAGTCTCTCGACAAGAAAAAAGCCCAGAAGCTTCTGGCTACAAAGGCTGTCACCAATGTCCCAGCTGAAGTGAGAGGAGCACTGCACTTTTATGCCACTGCTTAAAAACATGCAAAAAGAATGCCTGTTTGTAATGTTAACAAAACACAAAGTCTGGACTTGAGAACAGGCAGGGAAAAAGACATTAGATAAACACAAGAGAGGTGGCTATATAAAACCCAAATAATCTAGAAGGCATTTGAATGCGTATCTGGAAATTCCTGAAGTGTCCAGGGAAAGACTGAAGAGCATGTACCATAGCAAATGTTTCAGTGATGTTAACTTTATTTCTTCTCCAGAACAGCACAGGTAAACACTACCTTGGTGGTTTAACACTTTGAAATAATTCTTAAAATGCCAGCAGAGATATTCAGGTGCCCAAACAGATGTTTCTGGTCCTATTTTACATCCCCTGGAGTATCAAGCTTGGCCTTCAGCTGCTGCAGGTAGCTCGGTCCAGTCAACACATGGAGAAGTCTGGGCTATCTAAAGAGATTTAAGATGGCCATAGACACAGGTCCTTAGGGCTCTAAATCCCAACCTCAGTGCTGTAATTGTTAACTCTTATGATAGAAGTTCTTCAGAAGAAGGAAATCTTCAACTTTTGCATCCTTTACATCACTGAGCAGTGTTTACAAAGAAATACAAGCTTGTAGCAATGCAGGCTCAGGCCAGCTGGAAAACCTTGTGGGGGACCTGTTGCCCTGCTTTAAGAGCAATCCAAGTAATAGGGAGCAGTCCAAGTAATAGGGAGACAGCTCTGAAGTGAGCTCGAGTTCCAGGAGAATCCCTGGGCCTGTTCTGCAGCTGCTTCCAAGCAGGTGCTTTGGAATGCAGCCAGGGACACAGGCCAGTCGTGAAGGAGGAGGCATCATGGTGAGGACAAGCATGGGCAGCACAGTGTCTCCTACATCAGCAGATCTGCAAATGCCCTCTCTTATGCATTTTCACCAGGAAAACACACTGTATGGTTCTGCCTCTCTGAGGGAACCACAACACTATTTGCTTTATTGTTATTCCTAGCCAAGTTTAGGTGCTGCATACACACGTCCCTGCCTGTCTTCTCCTGGTATTGTCAACTTTGGGATGAAGACATCAAGCTCCTGATGCTGGCCTTTGCTGAGGTCTTAACACTGGAGTCCTCCCAGCACCATTAGGGCTGGTGTGCAAGGCTCATACTGGCATTTCCCTGCTCCACCAGTTTTGTGCATGAAGAGAATATACTTTTTTCCAGTCCTATCACCTTTTTATCATGGCTGCCACCTTGTAGGCTCACATGAGATGAGTAATCTCTCCTGGAAGTCAGTGGCAGCCATTCTACTGCCTCCAGAGCAGGGCTTTCTGTCCTGCTTGTGGAGAGCTAGGCTTATCCCCCAACAGCACCTAGAGCAAGATGGTACTGACTGTACACCCATCATTTCAGAATTCTGGTGCTAGGATGTCCCATCCCATACAACAACCTTCACTTTGTTTATGAGCTGTCTAAGAGACAACAGCTATGGAAAACAAGGCTGCTGACTGCTTGGCACAGCTCAAATTTTAAGAGTTTGGTTTAGGGGACTATGTATCAGACTGTTACACACTTGTTCTTCATATTCTTAGTTGCTGTATTTATGTGAATACAAAAAGTACAACGTGGCTTGGCTTCTCCTTCTCACCTTCTTATCACAGCAGTCACAAAAGTTCCCCGAGTAGAGTTGGTTGCCGCTATTTTGGAAGCGACACAGCTATAAAATTTTCATGCTCAATTATTATTTTGGCAGGCTGACAGTGTTTGCCTGCAGATTGCCTGGCAATTCTCTGTTGTTCATTACTCAATAAAATCTGAGTGGAATCTCTTGACAGATACGCCTCTAACCCAAAGGCCTCAAATTTGGTTTTTACTCTGCCAAATTTTTAAATTATATTGTAAACAGCAGGGATGTTAGAATATCTCAAAAAGGTCACTGAAATCTTTTACAACAGGGAGTCTTAGGCTTTCTGACTGAAATACTACCAGATGCCTTAAAAAAAGGTCCCCCCTCATTTGTGCCTCACATTGTCTGGTATACTTCAATGCCATAAGAAAACTGATTATAAAATGAGATTGAGAGTCTGATTTCAACCCACAAGAGCAAAGAAATTCAATGTTTATGCTATTACTATTCAGAGCTAAAACTGCTCAAAATGATTATCCATGCTGGCATTTCAGCTTGAGAATTATCTTCCCAAAAAAAAATGAGAAGCCCATTTTGTTCAGCACTATGTGACCAAGCCTGACACTGACTTTTAGTCAGTGTGATGGCTTGGTCACACATAGCTTTAAGGGCAGCTTTGAATGTTTGAAGAATGGAAGTTTGACGGCCAACCTGGGAATCTGTGCACACAGAAATAATGACCAGCCTTTTTCTCTTTCCTCAAAGTGCATCACAGCCTGCAGCTCTCATATGGTACATTGGCATGGACCTTGCAGTAACACCATCGCAGAGCAAAGGAAGGGCAGAGAACTGGCCACAGTGGTCAGCTGAGCTGTGAGGATTTCCAATGCACTGGAAAACTTGGAAGATGCTGGTTTGATAGCTCGTAGAGTAACAAAGTTGGTACTGGGGGCAGCAGCTGACACTGTTCACTGTTTCTAATGAACCTGAATCTTGGCATTTGGTACAATGGCTTTTTATGGCTTGCTTTCAGTGAAGGGTTTGAAGCTGCTGAGTTATATCAAATTAAATGTCTGCAATCTGAAAACATAGCCTGTACATAATACTTGTATTTCTAATATTATGAAGAGCTATTCCTTTTTAAGATCTAGGCTGTTTAAATACTCCCGACAAAAATTCAAGTAAACAGGTGTTGTCTTCTGAATAAAATAATTACAGAAAAAGTTGTTAGAGAATCATAAATCCATTTTTCTTTGAAGTGTGGAAATAATTGTGTCTGTGCTTTTTTCTATAGGTCTCATCATTTTCCTTTGATTTAGGCTAATGTAAAGCACTTTTTTCCCATGAGTGCATCTATCCAGCTGCTAGTTAATTTTCCAAACCCTCCTATTTCCCAACCCAACCAAGTCTCTAGCTTCTCAGCTTGCAAAACAATCCCCATAAATATATCAACACAGTGTAACTGTAGGTGTATCTGTGAGTCTAGAGAGAGGCTGGAGGAGCAAGAGATGAGCTGTTCCCATTTTCAGCTGTGTAGGTGTTGGATGCCTGGTGACCATGACTGTAGCACCACCATTGCCAATTACTCCAGAGAAGAATGATTAGGGAGAGTCACAGAGATATGAAATGACTATATCTCACTGCTCTCACAAGAAAGGGACAGGAACAGACATTCTTGCAATTTTAATGGTCCTTCAAATTTGTGGAAAGGGCAGAGGGGAAGAGATCTCAATCTCCTATTTCTATCACTTTCCAGTTCCCAAAAGTCAGCAAAGTATGTCTTCCATCACACCAGACTGAAGCAGGGGGATGTACATATGTGTGAGAAGAAGGTTTCTCAGGTGTGGGCATAGCAATCTCTGCAAGCAGCACAGAACAGCAGTGGATCAAGTCTGCAGTTAGTTCTGTTCTCCAGCATTTGTAGAGATCACTGGAGAATCCAAGTCTTTCCTACTGTCTTCAGACACAAAGGCTATTACACAGAGAAAGAGAATATTCTGTTCCCCATAGCCATAATAGACAGCATGAGAAGCAACAGGTCTTACTTGCAGCAGGCAGGGGAGTTTTGGGAAAGCAGTGTGACAGCTATGCCCAGAAACTACCTGGATCCACCAGGAAGGAGGGCATAGCCTGGGATGGAGAGGTGGACTAGACGAAGTCTCTTCCAGCCCTATTTTTGGTGATTCTCAGAAACCTTCTCTGCATTCCTCCATCACAGACTCATTAATCCTTGCAATGCACAGTATGATGTGAACAATATCTCCTAAAGCTATCTCTGATGACTTTAGCCACAGTTGCAGAAGGGGAAATAGTCTTGTCCAATTATCTTGCTGTTGGTGTTGTGAAAGTTTCCATAACATGTAGTAAAGCCTGCTTGGTTAAGGGCCAGACAGTCCTTTGTCCTGACTTGAAGAGGAGAGAAGCAGAACCCAGCTTGAGCTGAGCACAGGGGAAAGAAGAGGAGAACAATGTCTCTGCAATGTGGTTTTGCAAAACTGCCACAGAATTGCTGTGTCTTGAGTCCTGGGGGAAAGGACTTGAGCAATGCAATATGGAATGTTCATCACAGAGTATAAAGAGCAAGATAAACAGCAAACGCAGGACCTCTGGGAGAGGCAAAGCAGTGAACAGCTGCAGCAGCTGTAGTACTGGGGGGGTCTGGTCCCACTTCTGTTACTGGTGCCACATGAGAGTACCAAGGGGATCACAGCAGCATGAAAACCATGTCTGCTGCCAGAGAAAAGGGCTTGCTGAATTCTGTGCAATGAAGTTTCATCTTTTTTGCTGGACTTAGACATAAGAGTTATTAATGTGCAACTCAAATGTGATTCTCATTTATTCAGGGTTTTCTTGCACTACTGGTAGTTCTTAAAAAGCATCTGTTACAAATCCATTGGATTTGGGTCTTCTCAAATCATGTGATGCTTTCTGTGAGTGTAGTGGGTCTCCTACTGCAGCATTTTCTGTAAGAGAAATTAACTCAGAAAGGTGGTGATAGATCTCATCACTTAATGGACCTGGACAAGCAAATATCTCTACTGCTGCTATGCCAACAGTTAAAAACCAGCTCATGCTTTTAAATTATGAGAAAAGAAACTTTGAGTGTTATTTACCTGCAAAGAGGTTCTACAAGGTCCTTGTCAAGAAAATCATGATCTTTCTTTACTGCAGCAATGTCAATGGGAAACTGGGAGTCTGTAAAAGGAGACACAATATTAAGACAACTGACTGCTACTCAAATGAAAATACATTTTTTACATCTAAATTGCTTTGCATGTGCTTGGTCACTGATATTTAGTACGACCAATTTCAGTCAGCTCTGGTTGCCTTCCAACTGTATCTGTGGCCCTTTCCAACACCATATTGGTTTTTTCTCTGTTAAAGATGTAGCTGAATGTCCAGTGCATTAGAGTGACAGAAAAACTATTTCATTTTGGCTTAAAAAAAATACTCAACTGTTGGGTGTTCATTTTAGCACCTTGCACAAATTAATGAGATCGGGGAATTACCACCACACTTACTTTATCTACACGAACAACAAGGTTTTCTTTTCTCATTACAATGACTTAATGACTTATTTGGTAGACAGACTTTGCCCGAGCCCCAGAAATGTTCTGTGCTTTTTGCTTTTAAAACAGATCCAAATAACAATGATTTCAGACAGAGGGTTACTCAAATGACAGACAAAAAAACCCCAAAACTGAATTATAATCCCCAATATTAGCTAAAAAGCCAGAATAGTATGCTGGAAGCTGACATTTGTAATGAAAAGTGACAGAGCTCTGTAACGGTGGGATGGGTTCCAGTGCTGTGGCTGCTCTCCAGACTGCTCTGCCATGCTTAGGTACCTCAGCAGGATGCTGGGATACAGGAACTTCAGCCAGTTCAATACTACTACTGCTCAACACTGACATAATAGACAGACACTACTGCTCAACACTGACATAATAGATGCGTTTGAAAAGCACCTTGTTTTCGGAGACACAGACTGTCTAGAGCACATATTGACTGCATGGGAACTGTTGGAGCCCAGCACAGGTTGTTTGTTTGGAGAGAATACCCCTTTGAGCTAAGCAGGGAGCAGATGCTCCTTTTTCTGGGGGAGTCAGTATCTGACACACTCTGAATACAAGGCAGACACAAAGTACTACTGGCTACCCAGAAACTGTGGTAGCTACACATTTGCGTTGGTTTTGGTCTGGCAGGCTTATTAGTATTCCTTGCTGGATTTAGCAGTCTGCCTGCCACTTGTGGAGCCACCTGAGCATCTCTGTCCCCAGGCACCTGAGCAGCCCAACAGGACTGAGCACGTGAGCCCTGATGGACCTCAGCTGGCCATGGGGGTGTCCTCAGCATCCCGCTCCCTGCCATCCCCAGCCCCACACAAGAGGAGGGATGGTGCCTGAGCTGACTCCCTGCAGACTTGGCTCTGACCCATGAGGCTTCTTGGCCCTCATTCCATGCGTGGATCTGTGCTGCCTCCAGACTCACGCTGACCCTGGCAGGTGTCCAGAGGTGTTTGGCGGAGCTGTCTCTCTGCTAATAAGCCTGAGCAGGCCTGAGCTGGCTCTGTGTCTCTGGCAGGGAGAACATGCATTTTGGGAAAAACGAGGCTCAGCTGCAGTTTCCCTCTCAGTGTTGAGCTGGGGGGAGCAGGAAAAACCCAGCTGCAGTCCCCAAACTACTCCTGAACACAGCAGCAGTGCAACCACGCACCCTGCCCTCAGGGAAACTGCTTCTCTCGAGATGAACTTTACACCTAGGAAGAGGACACCACCATTTGCACTGAGTTAGCACTGAGATATCAGCTTTTCTTACTTTGCAAATGTGAAGTGCAACTCAGATTATTCACTTTTGGTAACTCTGCAGAGTTTCTAGTCTTGCTTTCAGCATGATTGACATTTTCAATAACTTTTAGTGTTCTAATCTTATTTCAGACACAGTTCAGAAAGCTTTTAGTGAATGGACTCATGTTTTTAGCTATTTTGTAGTTGTTTTTGTTAACCTCTGAGGTTTTCACAAGCTATGTCCATCTTTTTTTTTTAATCTTCCAATGGTTATGAGGGTAAGAATCTTGCTTTTCTTTATGCACTGGTACGACTCCAGCAGCTGAGGCTCTGTGAAGCATCCAGCCATGGCCATAACTCAGTCAAATGTGGAGTTGGCCAACTGCAAGATCTCCTGGCGAGGGCCCAGTGCACTTTCACAACCACACAAAGAGGAGAAAGACCTACCTACCCTCATAGAACTGAGCATATTGGGGAAATCCAGCTGCACGTAACCAGTCACACGCTTCTTTTGCTTCGATTTCTGAACAAAAAGAGGAAACAGAGAAAAAATTCACACTTTGTTATTTTGAATTCAAAGTTCTTTTAATTACAAAGAAATAACAGAGAAATTTGGTAGCATCTATTTGCTGCTTAAAGTACTGTCATCACTCTGAATCACACTTTATAGCATCAGAAGAGAGTCCCTCTAAGAAATCTGCCTGTCTCCACACAGTGCATAAAGCCACTTGGTGGCTAGGATGAAGTGTTAACAATCTCCTTGCAGCAGAAGTTGCTCAGCCAGGTTTGTGGTTTTATGATCCACCCTCCCTCAAGGTAAGTTGTTGGTGAGACGTGAAGATGGAGCAGGGTGAAAATGGGGTGACAGGGAGCAGGCACAGCACTCTCTCCTGTTTGGACGCTTCTTGCAGAGGAGAATGCCATGTGAAATCCATGGAAAGCTCTGCCAGGAAAACCCCAGTGCAGGTGTCATGATACTGAAGGGACAATTGCAGGGGCACCTCTTTTTTACCAAGCTCCATGGGCTCATTTTCTGGAAAGCAGTGTGCTGGGTCCAGCTCTGCCCAGCACCTGCACTGCCTTCATGTGCAGTTGCTCCTGGACCAGCTGGGGGAACAACTGAAAACAGAGGCTCATCCACACAAAAGTGGGTTTCAGGGGAAACCTGGGAAACATTTCTTTGCTGGCCAAACCTAGATCAGGATCTACCACTCGAACAGTTTTGGTTTACAGGATCGAAGTCAAAGCATGTACCTGAACCTCTTACATTTGCAAAACACGAAAACAGAGTATGCAGGTGTTGAAGAAAGTAGACATTTTATGTTGCTTATTAACCAACCTGAATGAACCAGTCAAGGGTTTCGTGGCTGGAAAATCTAGACAGCCATAATACAAAACCATAACTATAAAACAAGCAACGGAACTGGAAGAAGATGATCAGGCTCAGTTGCTCTTCTGCATATTTTGCCTTGCGTGTGAAAAAAATTCTAGTTGTAAATCAGTTTTCTACTAAAATACGCTTTTGTAGGTAAGAGATGCTGACGTGAACTTTTGCCCACGTAATTCTGTTCAGATCACTCATCATACCCTTAATGACTTTACCCACTGAAGCTCACTATAAAATCTGCTTTGAATATACTGCAGTATGTGACCTGCACACCTTTCTGATCCCCTAAATAATGAATCACACCAGCAAATTTTGTAGCAGAAACCAAAATTCAGAATAAAAGGTGTTGGGGGTTAGGTTTTCTTTCCTTTTGTTCCTTTTTACGTCTAGAATTTTTTCCCATAAGTTGCTAGGAAACACTAATGACTGGGTACTTAAGAAGAACAAAAGAAGTGACTGAGCTCAGGGGAGAAAGGCATCTGTTTGCTGTTCTCTTATCTGGGAGTTTCTTTTGGAGGGAAGGAGATATCTCGAGAATTGGGGTGGTAAAAGGCGGAGCTGGAGCAGCTGCTCTCTCTCTCTCTCAGCTTTGGAGGAGGACGTTCGGAGGTGCTGCTTGTGGAGAGGAGTTCGTTGCTGCTGCTGGCCCCCGCCCAGAGCTGCTTCTTCTGCCGTGGGGTGAGCCTCTGCTTGTGAGAGCAGCCACTGAACTGGGACCTTATTAACACCTACCTCACTAAAGGGGGGACCCATTGCCATCTGCTCGGGTGCCCGGGATCCTGAGCTCACCTCTCCCCGCCCTGCTGGGAGCCAGGATGCCGCTGTCCTGCCCCCGCCGCTCCTTCGGCACTGCTCTGGGTTTCACTGCGCTGCAGCCCCGCTCCCCCTGCCTGCCCAGACGTCCTGCCCTCCCAGCTTGCTGCTTCCGAGAGTCCTGCTGGGGCACCGGGACTGACTGCCCCAGGGGGTTTGTGAAGCAAAGCCTCTCTCTCTCTTCCATCCCTCCCCGTCCCGGCCGAGCCGCCATTGCCACGCGCTGCTGGAGCTCGCGCCACAGCGCCCCCTGCAGCCGCGGGGGAATCATCACACCTGCCCTGCCCACCCAGTGCCACCAGTGCCCCCTGCCGGCTGTGACCATCACTGCACCCAAGGGGACAGTGCCTGCAGGCCCAGAGGGCTCGGACTGGGTTCCTGGTTCTGTTTTGTTGTTAATGCTGTAGGAGTTGTTGTTTGTTTGCTTAGTTATCAATACTAGTAAAGAACTGTTATTCCTATTCCCATATCTTTGCCTGAGAGCCCCTTAATTTCAAAATGACAATAATTTGGAGGGAAGGGGTTTACATTTTCCATTCCAAGGGAGGCTCCTGCCTTCCTTAGCAGACACCTGTCCTTCAAACCAGGACATAAGGTCTGTGTATCAAAAGCTCAGTTTCCCAAAGACGATTAGACAGCCAGGAACAGCTCCACAATGGTGACAATCATTAGCAGTGCTGAAAAGGATTTACCACCAAGTCTTCATTTGCTTTGACATTAGTTCATGTCAAGGCCAAAAAATGGGGTATGAAAGTACATTCAGTTCTTGACACTGCACAAAAGAATAAGCAGCTTACATAAAGTATGGCTCTCACTACCGCATATCTGTGTGCTGAAAGCACATCTCAATTATGTTCCAGTTGGACTACTTCTATTAAACGCTTGGAAAAAAGACAAGTCTTTATACATTTTTCTTTTGCTTAATTCAATCTCATGAAACACAGACAAATCAGTCCCATTTCAGAATGTATTTTACAACTCAGAACAGCTGTACGTACATTCTAGCTTCGTCTGGCCTGGAAACACAAGTGACAGAGGCTGTGGGTGATGGAGAATGCTACCATTTAATGCTCTTAAACGGTTATCGTATTTCAATGTTTTTTTGCAGTTGGCTGCTCAGAGGAGCTTGCTGAGAAATATTCCTGCAGCCCAAATGAGATCTAAAAAATCTCAGGTTGCAATGGGTAATTACAGGGAAATAACCAAGAAAGTAGATCTCACTCTTTTCTGAGGTTTTTAGTTTTTTGTGGTGTTTTTGGTTTGTTTTTCACTTTTTTTGGGTGAGGTTGTTTGCAACACATTTATTCAGTCAAATATCATTGACTGATTAACTTCTGCCTTCAAAACTTTGCGGCAAACTATCTCCTCCATGAAGGCATCTCTGGGGAGTATTCTCATTTTCTTGATGACTACCTCAGCCTTGAGTAAGATTAGCTAAGCTTCCAGGATACTGAGTCTCAAGACACATATCAGGGCCCAGTTCCCTCCCATATCTCTCTTTTTGATTTTATTCAGAGGACAGCACCAGGAGGAGAGAAGTGCACCAGTCTCCTGGCACAGCCAAAAACATGACTTTGCTCATACAAGTGTGTTCCCACTGGCTAAGGGCACCTGTTCCAGTCATTCCCCTCTTGGTCCCTCCTACATTCAGGTGAAAAGGCATAACAAAGGATTCATCCCTCAGCATACATCAAAGGTGATTTTTACTATTTTGCCCTGGGCATGTAATCCAAATTATAGTTCAGAATGCAATACAGATGCTTTTATTACTGGATACTGCAATGTTTGAAAAATAATTTGAGATGCTAAGTTTAACCTTCTCTTTCTGTGCCCATATTCTAATATTTACTTTTGCTTGCTTCATAGTGAAACATTAGTGAAGACTTCTTTGGGAAGAGAAGTGCAGCACCAAAAAGACCTCACTGGAGGTGTCAATGAAGGGTGGTAGAAATACTTTTGGCAGTGTTGTCCCAGTTCTATTCCCACATACAGGCTAACACAGGGGTCTGATCCTGCCTGCAGCAGATGCACTGTCGTGGTGCAACACTGAAGGACCTGGAAACCCACATATTTCACAGCTGGCACTAAGGCAGTTTGTCAACAGCACAGAGAAGGGCTGTCGTGCTGAGAAGAGTGATTTCAGAGAGGGCATGACTCAAGGCTGGCAGAAGGCACAGTTCCTCCAGCTCCTGTGAGAAGCACGTGAGCCACCACTGACCCACAAGCAGTGTTTCCCTTAGCAGGACCAAAAGGCTGCTTGCCCCAGCACACCTGATGGTGGCTTATGCATTGCTGTTCTGCTCTGCTGCTGGAAAAAAAAAAAATTAGGAGCATTTTGCCTACTGCTTTCCACTTGCTTAGGCAGCAGTTAACAACAATCATTAATTATTAAGACTAGATAATAATTCAGTCCCAAATATTGACAACTGTCAGTATGTCTCACAGGACTTGAATTCTAAGGAGCTTTTTTCAGTTTCTAGTTGAAGCTTGAAAGAAAACAAATTTCTCTTTTCCATTTAATTTTTCTACTAGTAGTGAGTTATAATTTAGAGCAAAATGAGGAGAGAGATTCACTCAGGAAACATGACATATTTAGAGCACAGCTGTGTCTTGGCTTTGAGTCCATGTCTAGTACTAAACAGGTTTGAGTTTGTCACCCGCAAACCATGTGGGTGGCTCTGGCTGTTCTTAGGCTGAAATGGAGACAGTTGTTTGCCATCTCTCCTGCTCTTCCAATACTTTGATTCTTCACAAACTGCTTTGTTTCTGCCCAACACCAGATAAGCAGTCTAGCAGCCAGCTGCCACCGAAAGGGACACCCTTGCCCTGCCTACCCAACGCCAGCTGGCTGCTTCTCCTGCTTCCCTTCGTGCCACACCAGCTCCTGGCTAACTGTTCAGAGACCCAGCTCAACCCCCTAAGCTGGTAGAAAACTAACCCCCCAAAACTGGGAATGGTCTGCTGTTGGATTAGCAAACTGACTCAAATCCTCTAAGGGTTCTGTTTAATCTACATTAGCTGCATTTTAACAAGCCCAAGAAAGTCAAACCACTGGAACAGTCCTTCCTCACATGAAGGAGCACAGGAGAACTAAAAAGTTGTTTGGAGAAATGTGCTCTGTCAAGAGAAAATCATGTAAGTAAATTAATTTGCTGGCTTGGAATCTTATCACCATCTACAAATATCAATGCTAAGACCTAGTTACTATAATTCTTTCCCTTTTCCTGTCTAGATATCAGTATTTCATCTTATTTCTGCGTTTCTGCCATTGTCCCTGTCTCTTCTATCTTCTGTTTTGGTATTTCTCCCTTTTTTTTAAACTACATTTTTCTTTAAAATTCAGATGTCCTTTGGCACAATACAGTGAAAGATTTAGCAACTAGAATATATAAGGCACATAATTACCCCATCTATTGTGTTTATGTCAACTTTATGTGATAACCTTTATTGTTCATCTATCTTTAACAAATCACTATTACTGTTCACTTTAGTATTCCCCCTATATTGCTCACCACTTAAACCTAATTTACTAGATTCAGATAAAATATCTGGGAGTGTTAGAGAAAATGATTAATCAATTAATTGGAAAGGAGTGCATGTTACTGTGGAGCCACATCAGTGAGCAGGTGGTTAGTCTGGTGTTACTAACCAGAGGTTACATCAACTTTTGGTCCTTGTCTTACTCTTTCCTTCAAGAAGAGGAAAACTGTGCTGCATCTTCCAGAACAAAATCTACCTGGCATTCTAGGGTCAGCTTGGAGGCTCAGCTCAACCCAGGGTTGTAAAATGCCTTTTACTCTCAGGAATTGCTGCGGACCTATATGAAAGGTAAACCAGAGAACACTTCTGGGGAGGAAACACTGATGGTGTCAGACCTGAAGCCTGCTCAAGGCAGCTGTACACACTGAGACAGCCTTGTCTCACAGATTGGTCCTGGTGCATTCCTTGTGTCCCATAAACCTGTCAAGTCACCAGCAAGCAATGTCACTGCCCTGATGTCTTCCCATAAGAACACTCCTGAGGGAAGATGGGTTCTTTAGAAAAGTTCAGTTCAGGCTGAAACTGTAGAACAGCTCTATCACGTTTCAGCTGCTTCTTGCAGCCCAGTCTGAGATACTGCAATAGCTGCCATTACTGACCTGGCCCTATATCTCACAGTCTTTAGGATATTTATCTATGTTACTCCTCTGCTTGTTCTATGGATGGGGATGTAAAGCACTTCAGAAGTACATAAGCAGGTTAGAGGCAAGGTTGGCGGAAACTGGATGCCTGACACTTATCTGGCCATAAAAATACGGTTATGCCACTCCTCAGTTACCATTACCCTTAGAAATCTAGTCTGGACAATTCAAATTCCAAATTTCTGATACTTAAATGCATCACTCTACCATCCCTCAGCTACGATGTAACACTAAAGGCTGATAGCTTTCCGCTGAGTGGCATTTGCAAAGCTTCTTCAGAGCTAAGAAATTAGATTGCAGTAGGATGTGAGGGTACTAAATTGGACAGAATGGGAATCTATTTGTACATACGAGAAAAGATGACTTTTCAACTTACATAGGAAATTCACACCAAAACAAGAGCTCACAGGTGTGCAACCTGGCCTGCTGAAAGGTGTCCCTGCCCATTGCAGGGGGGTTGTAACCTTAAGGTCCCTTCCAACCAATGCCATCCTATGATTTTGATTCCATAATCTACAGCTTGCAAAGAACAGGCTAATACCTTAATTACTGTATTATCATCTCACTTCACTAGTGCAAGCAGCTGGTGCAGAGCATGGAAAAATTAAAAACAGGTCATATTCCCCAAGAAAAAACCCCATGCAATTTAATAAAGACAGATACAATTTTCAGTAAGCTTTCATGCTTTTAAGTAGAGATCTAATGGTTTACCCCATTCCCATCCACTCTGTTGGACTTTCCCAGAATAATTCCAATAATAATGCAACAGCATTGGTACCATGCAGTCATAAAATTACCATTTATAGTACAAATATATAATAAATAAAATAAGCCATAAGCATACAATGAATTTATAAGTTTTACTGCACTATGGTGCATATTCATCAATAAATCCTGATAATAAGGTTTTCAAAAGTGGAATTTCATTGGAATTATTTTATATCATACCATATAATTACTATTAGAGACAGGTTATGTTTTGCAAGGAAGGGACAAATAAAACTGTCAAAGAGTTATTTTAATAGTCCTAAACATTTTGTGGAATATTGTGGTACTAGTAATATTACAATAAAATATGGACCTTTCTAACTACTGTGGCTGAATATAATTTAAATGTCAATAGAAAAAGATCTTTCACGATTAGTTTCTTTATGTGTAATTCTTTACACTCAGTGAATAATAGTCAGATGATGTCCATTCATGCTCTGACTTCTTAGAGAGACTGAAAGTGAGAAGCCTGATTATTTATGGACATGAAAAAAAAAAATCTTGTATGCTGAGAGATTAAAAGAGTGTGACTGTTTACCTTGGAGAGCAGATGAATAAGGAGGGGTTATGCTAAAGGGTATAAAATCAGGGATAGTACAAAAATAGGAAATTGGGAACTACTGGTCACTTCACACAGCACAAGAGCAGGGAGATTAACAAAAAAGAAGAAATAAAAAAGAAGGAAAGCAATCTGAACTGATATTGCCACAGGACACTGGTATCAGGAGATGAGTTGGAGCTGGAACCTTATCTGACTACTCACTGCTACCATCACAGATTCAGAAAAGAATTCTCCAGAATGGAATAAATGAAACCAAGGTAAAGACAGTGTTATGAAAATGCTTTTTCCTGGTTAGACAACCCCTTATACAGCTTTTCCTTCTGAGCTACTGAAATTTCTCTGACATAGTCTGGGACTGTATAAAATGTTTCTTTCAATGACTACAGTAATTGTTTTGTTCTCTATTACAACCAAATTCTACACAGCCCAGATGGGAGACTTCTCGTCAGCCTTTTATCTTCAGCAAGACTGCATTTCCCCAGAAAAAAAGGTGTGTTACTCCAGCAAGGAGCTAGGAAACTACATCCCCCTTGGGTGAAAGGATTATCCTGAATTCCTTTCCCAAATTAATGGGATACTGGTAAAACTGGTAGATCTGGGATTTATAGCAGGTTCATCAAGCACAAAACTTTACAGGTGGAACAGTGTCTGTATTAGTATTTTTTACATCTAGATAACATCAAAGCTGCTAGGTGTGCAACACAGTAAGTTTCCTCATGCAAATAACAAGAAGGTGGCTGTGCAAACAGCAACGGGGAAATCAGCTGCAGTGCAGGAGAGACCTTTGTGCAATGTGCTACATTCCACACGCTCTCTAAGCTGAGAGGTGACTCGCAGGGGCCACCGAAGCAGCCAGCACGCCAAGACAGCAGGCATGCAGGGACACAATAATGACCTTAGGAGTAAGAAATGTCCTGAGGGACTCCCACTTCAGAGCAATTAGCCACCCTAGCAGGTAGTCATTACTGTTCATGAAAGTCTAGTATAGAATCACTCCCTGGGGAATTCTCCCAGTATGTAGACTTCCAAGGAACTCCTTCTGGTAACAGGCTGTACAGCACAACCAGACATCTAAACATAAGAATGCAAAGAGATTTGGACACCAAGTGATTTAAACATTTGAAAGCTTCAGACATAATATTAATAAGACTGCAAGGACGTTTAACAGAACCAACCAATGTTGAAAATCCCAGCCATGTTATATAGCCCAGTTATGTGATAGAAACAATTCAGGTCTTCCTTTGAGTGTACTCTTGAGATTTTTGTTTGCTCCTTATCATCATCATAATTCCTGTTTACTGCTGGTTTCATTTTCTCCTTTCTCTTCCATGTCTTCCACTCTGAAGTCACTTCAAACAAACTTGCAGTCATTCGTTTCTTTGACATCTCTGCTACCCAGTGTCCCACATGCCCACCCAGTTTATACAACCTTACTTCACGCAAGTTTGTTTCCCACTTTTTGCCATCCTCCTTTCAAATTCCTGAAACAGGATTTCAAATCCCTCCTAACCTAAAAAATCTCTGTCTTCAAGTATCACTCCGAAGCCACTTTTCTTCTTAGCTTACAACTGATTTGAACAATGCAGCACTTTGTGATGACTCTAATAAAACAATAGCTTGCAATCCACATCTTATCTTGAGGTACTTTAAACAGTTATAAAAACTGAAGAGAAAGTTATATATAGGGATCACATCATGCCTAGGTGAAATGCAGCTGCATTAGGATGAAATGCGGCAGCTGCACAAAAGAATGCTGCAGCAGTTTATGACAAGAAACAAGGAGAATACTTTATCCAGCTGAAACCACTAACAAGATTTATGAGATAGATAAAATTTGCATTATATATATATATTGTGAGCTGACAAGGACATCAGGCTCTCCTCCCTTTAGTCTTGAGAAAAATATTCTGGTATTGATAATGGACAAAAGTGATTAAGAACTTGGTTCTCTTCATATCCTCCTCCTTCCCCATTAGGATTTATACTATTTTTCTTGCCTTCTGACAGCCCCCATGAGTCTTGGCTTCATACAGACTTGGAGGACAGAGTACCACCCATCCATTCTTCAGTACCACATTGCTCTTCCCACCTATTTGGCCTGTCACTCAAAAGCTGAGAACTGCTGACTTGAAAATTAACAGAGCTCTGATACATGAACACCGTATGCCCACTGAAAAATGAGTTTGGATAACAGTCTGGAAAGTGTGAGTCTTTAAGGACTCTAACATACATATATAGTATTTTTAATGTGGAAGGAACATGGTCAAATAGGTACAGAAGAAGTAACAATCCCATCCCTTGGGATCTATTTCAAAACTTCTGATGACTTGTAGAGTCACTATGGGACAATTTTTAAAAACAGACTCTCAGACTCTTCAAGTTTCTGCCTTTGGGTTCCCAAGCTAAGAGATCTAGGCAGCATCTAAACTTCCATGTATTAGGAACGAAAGAGTGGTCTGAAGATTGCAATAGCTGCTGATCTCACATTGAAGGGAAATGTTGAGTCCAGCTGGTATTTGGAAAACTTCTTACTCCCTGGATGTGTTATAAAGCAATTTTTGCAATGTACCATTGGTAGTCCAACACCTACAGACATTATTAATAAGTAGTCAGTGAAATTGCAGCTCTATGTACCTATTCATGTTATATATTTCTGTTATATATTCCTGGCATGTATCTTCTACTGAATCACTATTGTTGAAGAGAGAAAGAGCCCAAAGACTACAAAGCAGCATTGCAGAAAACAACATGGATGCCTGGTGGACACCAAGATGAACACGAAGAAGCCATGTGCTCTTCTGCCAAGGAAGGCAGACAGCATGCTGGACTGCACCAGGAGGGGTGACAGCAGGCTGAGGGAGGTGATTCTTCCCCTTTTCTGAGCACTGCAGAGGCCATATCTGGTGTGCAGGGTCCAGTTATGGGTCCACCAGTAAAAGGAAAAGATAGATTTACTGGAGTGAGTCCAGCACAGGGCTATGAAGACGATTAAGGGCCTGGAGCATGTGAGAGATGAAGAAAGACTGAGAGAGCTGTGACTGTTCATCCTGGGGAAGAGACGCCTTGGTGGAATCTCCTCTGTGAGTATAAATAACCAAAGGAAGAGTGCAAAGAGGGCAGAGCCAGGATGCCTCTCAGTGGTGCCCAGTGACAGGCAATGGGCACACACTGACAAACAGAAGGCTCTGTACATCACGAAACACTTTTTTCCTGTAAGGGTGACCGAGCACCTCAGGGGACATGTTCCTCAGGGAGGTGGTAGAGACTTCATCCTTGGTGATATTCAAAAGCCACCTGGACATAGTTCTAGGCAGCTGGCTATAGGTGACCTTGCTTGAGCAATTGGGTTCGACAAGATGACCTCCAGATGTGCCTTCCTATCTCAACCATTCAGTGATTCTCTGACTATTTCAAGAAGTGTGTTATTTTTGAACACTTGAACTGACCAAACAGTAAGAAAGAAAGTATCTCCATCAGCAGCATCATACTTTTCTTAGTGAAGAATTTCAGATGAAAACTCACTGTAAGCTCCCCTACACCTCTTTTCGTCTTGAGGAAAACTAGCACTATTGATTTTTTCAATGACAGTCACAGGAAAGGCAAGAATAACACCAGGGAGAGGAACAGCTAATAGGAAGTATGTATGTATCAATTCCAACTGTGCCACTACTGGAAACTTGCCATAACTTTACACCTGGAATTATAAGTGTTATTATCTTTGTAGCTGGACCAACTCTTTTATTAGATTGCTAGTACTTTAATCACTAGAGCAGTAAATTCTTCAATCTGTACACAAGGTATGTTTCTTCACTGCACATAAAGTGCCCAAGGTGTTTTGTCTGGTACTCTGTCCTTGAGATCTGGTTTGAATTTGGATGCAGCAGATGGACCCCACTACATGTAGCTTGCAGCTACCCTTTGTCCTTGCCAGGTTTTGAAAAATGTAATCTCTTACAAGGCTAGGGGAGATTTCCAGACAGCCTGAACTCAAGCAGCATACAAGATGTACAAGGTCTCTGGAGTGCCCTGACATACAGAGGGCTCCCAAGAGGATGTAGTGCTGGTCTGACCATTTTCAACTCTCATGTGTATTCGTAACTCCAATTAAATACAAAGATTTAATGTCTCTGGAAGTCAGAGTTTTCAAGCTCAGTGTCCTAAACTGGATGTCAAGTTTCAGACTTCAATGCCTTGCTTAGATTTTCCACAATACACAATGTGGTTTGCATGTGTGCGGTACTAAAGTTAATTGGTCAGACAGTAATTGGAGCTCGGCAGATGAAAGGCACTATGGAATGCAGGAGAATGCTTCATGTTATAATTTGAGTGAAAATGTAAACAATTAGATAGATGTTGTCATCATAAACTTTCTCTCAGAGTTATGCAGATAAGTAGAACAAAATGTAGTTCTTTATCAACATCTTAATTATTCTTTGATTATGCCCTTCATGTTCTCTAGATGTTAAAATTACATATGGGTAATCAGATATACGTCAGAGAAACTCTACCCATCTGAGGTGGTCTTCATGCTGTGAATTTATATTAAACACTGAACATTAATATGAAAGTAACTCCTCTTGGAGATAATACTTTGATGTATTAATAAAAAAGACTTCTCTGTTCTTGTTTATCATAAATTAAGATTAAAACACTTTCTTCTGCAGTCCTGTGTGAGATGAGCAATTTGTAGTGCAAGGAACATTGATAAAACACGGCATGTACAGCAGAGTTCAAATATTTAAAACTGAGGTCCAAATCTACGTCTTGTGCAGAGCGAATGCAATGCAAAGTGCTGAGCTCTCACCTGGTGTTATCAGTATTATCTGCCATTGTCAGCTGATTAACACTACAAGCAGATTTGTCTTTAGATCTCACTGTTTCCTTATTGCCTCTTTACATGCAAGGGCCTATAGAGAAAGATGTCCTGTGTACTTCTTCTGAAAAAAACCTGACCCCCGAACAGCAGACTGCGACTTACTCCTACAGTTTGTAAAAAGCTGTCATCTACATAAAATCCAGGAGCAGGAAGGCTGACATTATCCTAAAAGTACAGGCAAGAGCTGTACCTACAAATCCAGATGTCTTTTTCTGATTCACAACCATATCAATATCATTGCCACTGAAGTATATTAACATTATTAACATTTAATCATGCCCTGAGACCGTAGCAAAAAATCATTTATAAAATGAAGGTTAACTTTATTTGTGGCTAGCTACTGTTTTATTTTGATTATTTCTGAGTGCATCAAACATCCCTATCTGTTTAATGCTTTTTTCCATCTGCTATTTTGTTTAAGAACATTACTAAGGAAAGTTACCAGGATGTCTTTTATGACTGTATGAAGAAATGAAAGAACAGTAGATTAATACTCAGCACACACTATTATTTTCTTTTATTGGACATTCTGAACTTGGTCTACCTTCCTTTTTGGAGCTGGATTGATCCTATGTCAGTGCCAGATATGATGTGATAAGCTGGCTCTGCCATGAGCAGGGGTTGGGCCACACGACCTGCATTGTTTGATGGTTCCACTAATTTTTAAAATTATTTCGGATGATGAAAGAAATAATATATGCTTATGGAAAGATGTTATTGTGAACTAAATTTTACCCTTTTCTTTGACTATGCAGTGCTGTAACAACAGTGGAGTCACATCAGTGTGTGTTTCAGCATGATCTAGTCCAGAGCCACTAATTACATGGCTGTGTGCTGATCTTTGTAGAGCCATGAGAAAAAACAAAGAGATTAAAGGAAACAATTACTCACCTACTAAAAAAAGAACAACTTTCCTCACTCTGTTTTCACAAAAGCACTCATTTTTATGAAAGTGCCTTTCAAACACTTTTCTCCAGCATGTAAACAGTATTAACGTGGGAAAGTCAAATTAAGGTTCTTTTTTAGAGAGCAGTGGAGCTACTCCTCACACAGCTGTTCAGCTTCGATCATCCATCATGTGATGGAAATTTTATTTAATTTTACTGAATAGATACAGATAGTTTTCAATATACAAGGCCTGAATTTTAAGGGTATTTAAATTTCTGAACTGGTAGGGTGCCGATTTTCAAAGATGTTCAAAGTATTTAACTCTCATTTACCTCTTCAAGCACACTGGATTATGATTTACCCAATCCTGTCTTCTAGTACCAGGTGGCTGCAGACATTTTCTGTGCACTCCAGCACATACACATCTAAATGTTTTTTGAACATCCGAAGGGATGATACAGAGCCAACAGTTTTACCAATGAACTCAAAATGTTTTGGATATGTGAACTAACAAACTTCCATGATTTTTCTTCACACAAGTCATTAGGTTTTTTTGTTCATTCCCCTTTATAACGAAAGCTACAGTCCTTATGGCTACAGAGCAACACATAGAAAACAGGCTAAAGCAATTCTTACATGACAGCTGTACATAAACATTTATTCATTCATACTGGAAGAAAGAAGGAACAGACAACTTGGCTATGTTGGTATAGTTATTATTTTTAGCCTTCTGGCTGAAGCCTCTAGTTTCCTTTCCATACATTTTTAAATAGAAGGCCGTGGGGGTTTTATGTCCTCCTCCAAGTAGAGAATAGACTTTTAATGTAGTGAAAATACTGATTTTCCATTCTGCAGCTCACCTAGGTCTGTTTCCATATATTAAAGCCATTGTACGAAATAACTGTTTCCTGTAACACGAAATTCTGCTATGGCAGAAGTAACACTGGGTATCCATAGTACTGACACTTCTCATTTCCTTACCCTTGTTACACTGCAGAGCAAATGGGGGCCAGATTCATAGTAACTCTGTAATTACTTGACAATAATCATTGCCAGCAATGAAGCAGAGTTAGCCAAAAACTAATTAGCACACCACCCAGGACTAACAACGCCCTACACTTTTTTTCCTGTTATTTTTAGCTACAAGCAGGAAAGACATAAATTGCTCTTTTATCAAATAGCATGAAAGAGCTTAGATAACGTAGATGTTTTCAGTTATCACTCTACGAAGCCAAACTCTGGCCTTCAGCTGTGTTCCATATATTAGCCTGGAAGAAGACAACAGGAAGGCTGGAGACCTACCAGTGCTTGCTCCCTGCCGGTGCCAGAGAATGGATCTGTAGGGTACCCATCAGGAGACACCAAAGCTACCAAAGAAGCACAAGCCTCTTATTTTCATCTCAATGTCTCTTGCTGGATAACAGGAGGGAATACAGAAGGGTTGGCTCTGCAAATGTCAGTGAAATACAGACCCTGTCACTTTTTAACTTGCTGGATGAATTTCAACTATTTCTTAATCTTCCCAGAGTTGATGGGAAGTCACTTGGACAGTTTCAGTTGCCATCTCATGGATGGAAGCCCTTTCCTCTGACTGCTGGAGAGCACATTCCCACTCATCTGAATCATTACTGGCCTGACTGTGGGCAAAGATGGTTTGGTCTCTAGACAGTGCTAGCAGCTAGATATTTGGAAAGTAAATGACTAATCCCTTTCCCAGCTAGACTTTCAGTAGGAAATGAGACACGTCACTTAACACTTACACTTCAGTTTAAAAATGGAAAAATCATTCCTCCCTCCCTACGAAGCAAAATTGTGAGACTACATATGCTGAAGTGTGTCCTATGCTCAAAATATGCTCCAAATCCATGAGGGCCACATAGTCAGCTTGCATGAGCTGGTCTTCTTTTGCTACTTCAACAAACAGGTGGCCTCTTAAACTGGAGAGATTTCTTTTAGTGCTACTAAAGATTTAGTCCAGCCATTGGCTGATCTCTAAATTTATTTATTTCACAGTATCTTCTGCCCACAGACAGACAAAAACCACTTGCCTTTCCAGTTAGAGTTAGAATTTGCCTTAAGCCATGACCTGACTCTGAATCAATTAGAGGGCATTCACCAGGAGATCAAAGAATGTAAGTCCATGCTATAATTTAAGGTCAGTTTAGTCCAAGGGAGAGGCTAGTGAAGTAAAAATAAGCAAATAAAGATCATGGATTTTTATAAAAACTGAGAAGAGTCTTGAAGTGCATAATTGAAATATTTCCTCTGAACTCTGCAGCATGGCTGGCACACCATGGGTTTAACACTTGGTGCCTGTTCAACGTGTGCCACTTGGATGCACCAAGCCTGCACACACACACTTGCCAAGCAGAATGACAGAGGTAATGTGACTATTTCTGAAAAATGAAGTGTTTATGGCTTGCTCAGTTTCAGAGTGTGTTTCATAATCTTCAACACTCACAATGTGTCACTCATGGGCTTGCAACATATTCCCTCTGAACAGAAGCTGCTTTGTGCTCATCACTGAAGAAGCATGTGCTGTGCGGGTGCCATACTGTATTTTGGCAGTAGCTGTTAGAAGTAAATTTACAGAGGATTAAGGAGATGGAAGGTAGCATGCTTCACACTGTAATTCTGCAAAGCATTAAAATACCCTGTTTAAAGAAGAGAAGAGAGATGGCTGCTATTCAAAATCTTGGGGCCTGAAGTTCAATTTGTTTTGACCAAATTTGCATTTGGTCCTTGAGAAGTCTCTGAACAACAACAGTTGCCCGTGCCCAGAATGAATGTGTAAGGACACCTCCCTCCTTTGGATGTCACCTTCAGCGCAAGGTGGGAGCTGTCCCCAGGGGCACAGAACCACTCAGACCTGCTCCAGAGGGAGCTCCAGAGGGAAGTTCCTGCCAGCTGCTGTGCTGCCTCTGGCATCAGCCCTTCCGCATCTCCAGATGTGCCCCATGAAGTACAGGATTCTAGGGCTGTCCTGGGTTTATGTCCCCTCAAGGACAGGAGAATGAAAGTGTACTGAGGACATGAGACATTTTTGGCTGTCCAGAGCTACAATAATGACATGCAGATATGCAGATAAACACAAAGATTGAAAATTGGTTGTGTATGCTTTGAAGGAAACTTTGTTTTCCAAGCATATTCTTTTTCTAGACTTGACCTTGGTCTGTGCTTTTAAGAATCTGACATTTTTTGATGGTTTATTTCACTTTCAGATTTTGGCAGGGTCTAGCCTCAGATATGCCAGAAGTATGACGAGATAAGTTATTCTCCAGACAGAAGCAGAAGCAGAAAGCAGGCCATTGCTTACAAAGGATCCTCTCTCCTACTGATTTTACCATAAAAAATGCCTGGCTCAATTTTTGAAAGGAGAAGACAAAATCTGATTATGAAATCTCAGCAAAATGGGAGTTAAAGATGTCAAATAACCACCTTAGAGCCCACATGTTGCTCTGAAACCACTGGTTAAAACTGAAGACATGATAAAGGTATTTGGATTTAAGAGATAGGGTATATTTGGCAGGGAATGCTGGAGTTTTAAAGTTTCTCATGATGTTTTGCCTGATGCTCTGCATTTTGCAGTGTTTTTTTACATTGTAATGGTAGCTAGAAACCCATGATCCATGGTATTCTGTGGCGATGGCATTAGGCTCTGAAAGCTTACTTATAGCTAAGGAATCACACTGGTGTACTGAAAATTACAGTTCCATATTTTCTGGTACAGCTTCATCTTCAAGGACAAACAATAACCCAAACAAATCAGCCTGGAAGCCACTGCTTTACCTGCACTGGAGGATGCGCAGGGAGGACAACACTGCCAAAAGGTGAAAATTATAATTTTGATGCTCCATTGGCTGACTCCGATTTTGGGAAGTGAGCTGGGGCTTTCATTAATCTTTCCATAACTCCAAGCCAAAGCCAATGTGAGGCTGCTAAAAGTAGCCTCAAAACGGAGACTACAAAGCTACTATTTGTTGAATGTATTTAAAAAAATTTCCTTCATTCATTGTTTACAAATCTGGCCTTTCCTCATCGGGGGTAGACAAATATAATGAACACTTATCACCTGCAAGCTCAAATCCCACTGGAAAGCACTTTTTCAGGAAAATGTTATTGTGGTGAGAACTTTCAGGGAGTGTTAAAGTTTCTCATGATGTTTTGCATTTTTCTTCTAAATGAACAGGAAAAAACTCATCTGGCTCTCATCTGAATTCTCAGTAGACTTCAGAGAGGAAATTCCAATCAGAGCTGTATTCCTATACCTAGAATCTACATGGGAATGATGCAGCATGCTTGTTTCAAACCAACAGCAGCCAGAAGAAGCAGAGATGGGTCAGCGGCACACCTGCATGTTCTACACAACAGGAAAGGTCTCAGCAGAGGGGCTGGTTTTATAAAACAGCCTTCAATAGGATATATCAGAACTTAAATACCTAGATGACCTGCCTTCACAGCAGCCATTCCATCATGCATGCAGAATATTTATTAATATACATGGGGATTTTCAGATATAAAGAATGAAAATCATCTCACCTATCTGCAACTGCATTGGAACAATTAATCCTAGGTGCTACTAAAGGCTAGGGAGAGAAGGAGGTACTTCCTTTAAAATATTTATCTTATCGTCTGAAAGAGGTGATAATGGCTTGTGTACAGCAAGAGCTCATTCTTCCCTATGAACTATACAGACAATTTGGGAGGTACAGGCAGATAAAACTAAAGATATTTCCAGTGAGATTCTTCTTTGAGGCACATCCTGTTAATGTACTGTGTGACTTAAGGTCCCTAATTTCACTTGTTTGCACCTGATATTGACCATTTGCAGTGGTGGTGTAGTGATCTGTATCCATGTTTGCAATGGGATTTGAGATTTATGTAGGAACATTCCTGTGTAGGTGCTCAGCGTTTACCACAAACAGCATGTATTTCCCACACAAAGCATATCATGGAATTAGCTACCTGACCTCAAAATCCACTAATCTGAAACATAAACCACCAAGTAAGTACTTATGTTGTTCACCCCCTAATCAACACAATGCCTTATTGATGAACAATTCATCTCCTGGTTTCCATATATATGTCTATATATATATTCCATACATATGTATGTATGTGTATATATATATTATATGTATATCTCACCAGAATTAAGCTCTGATTATCAAGATTCCCCCCCTGCAGTTGATACTATACATTCTTGGTATCTAGGTTTTTTTAATTGTTTTATAAGACGAAGTATCTCAAGCTTATAAACAACTCCCAGTACTTTCAAGTTTTAGAATTTGCCAGCAAAATGCTTTTCTTCCCCTAAAAATGCGGGCTGCCTCTGGACAAAGATGTTAGCTCAAACATGGGGCCAGTTCCAAGTTAAAATCAGGTTGAGGGCAGGTCTTCCCAGACAGATGGGTAGGCATCTCCACTTTCCAGCTCCCTAAGAGCCCTGTTCCTAGTTCTCCCTAGACATAACAAGGGAACTGATTGCTCAATGCACGACAGAGACTAATGTGACAATGTGATCCTGGCAGAGCCTCACCACAGGATTCTTGTAATTGATGTGAAGACAATATAACTGATTTGTAGACACATCCCTCTGCACCACGCTTGCTGTATCAGCTTCCTACAACTGTTGTTGATTGCCTTTTTCCCCAAGCATTTTCTTCTCCCTCAGTTTAGAAACTCTGGGAAGAAACTTGTAACAGCAACTTACTTGTGCCATGCCTATTTGGCATGCTGCGACACACTCTTACACAAATAAACAGGGAACATGATGTAACACCACAGCAGCAGATTTAACTAAGATCCGATTGTGCTTGGTGCCATGTGGATATGGGGAAGAATGTTCCCTTAAATGAAAAATACTCAACAGAAAAACAAGTTCACCCTTCACAAGTACGTACCATATCATTGGACAATACATCTTTGACTTATGACTTCATTGGTAAGAAATTGGCCTGTTGGAGCATTTCTGCTCCAGTAGGCAGCTCTGCTCTATATTGTTCCTTTTGCACAGTTTTGGGGTGTCTTTTAGAGCTAGTATGAAGCCAGTCTTTTCTAGGAAGTGGTAGCCTGTCCAAAATCACCTCTCAAATAAGTTACCTTTGGCTGAACCACCAGCGTTTGGATGCGGGAGGCTACTGGCTCCTGATTTATATTATGAGATTGCAAGCGACTAGAACAAATAGTTTATATTTCAAGGTGCAATTTATGAATTTAACTGTCTCATTTCCACTGAGTTTCTCACATCAAAAGCTCAGTGACAGCTTGAGTAAATGCTCTGACTTGTAACACACAGTCACCTAAAAAATTAATGATGAGTTATTTTCCTGAAAGTCTTAAGGACAAGCACATTTCCAATGCCTCTGAAGAGGAAATACCTCAGGGAGAATATTGTTATTAGGTGACACTGAGCAAATGCTTAAGCAGGAGTGATTGAAGCAGACTGTGTACCCTAAGGATTTAATGAGCATCTTGAAGGAGTTGATGGCCTGAAGCATAGCCTCAGGTTATTAAATCTCAAATGGTTATTAATCCCTAGGAAATGCTTTCTGTCAAGGTCATTAGTGCTATTACACAGTGGAAATTGAGGGTGTATCAAGAAATTAGCATATAGCCTGTTTGCAGGAAAAATGTTCTCAGAGAGCACGGGTAGGTCAATTCCAGGAGGATGATGGCCCACAAGCCACCTGGCTTGGCTGCGGTTCCATGTCCCTCTCTGCACCACTTATAAGCTGAGCTCCTCTTTTGCAGAGTGGCACTACAGGAACTTTACCATGCATTGAGCACTTGAACTAGCACTTCAGCATAACTCCAAGGGATAATATTTGCTGAAATCCCTCCTGCTTAGCATATGATCTTAGGTTGGAGTCCTGCCCTACGGTTGTTTCTGAGAATAAATCCAGGAAATCTGATTCAATTGATGAGTACACTGGTGACCATAACATTTGACCAAAGGCTGAAACTGTACAGGTGTTGGGATCACTGCCCTTTTCTCAGAATTTCCTAGGATGAAGGAAAATTCACTGCCTTTAAGCAGAAATACCTGGAACCAGAACAAATAGATCACCTGTGGAGTTAAGGCCAAGAGACTGATCAGCAGGCAGGGAAGCGCGGGAGATGGTGAGATCCCAGTCTGGGGTTTCCCTGCAGGATCCAATCTCTGCATGGGGCACCTTGTGAACAAAACCTCAGTTTCACAGTCACTACTATCACCTTCCCATTAAGCATGGAAATAGGTGCATAGATCCTGTGACTTTTTAAAACAGAGTCTAGAGTTCAGGTAGTTACTTGGTGCATTTTGTATAGCTAAAGTCACAGGGTGTCGGATTTAGTGATTATTTTTTTCCAGATTCTGATGCTGGTTTGTGATTTGAATCTGGTAAACCAAATCCTATAACTCTGTTAAATTGTCTTTGTGGATCAGATTTTCCTACATTGTAACTATATCTACCACAATGGTTATTCTGACTTTTGAATTAGATTTATTTACAAGCGAGCTGGATATCTTTGGGTTCATAACTATTGTATTATAATAATCAATGTTTGACTTTTAAGGCAATGCAACAGCTTGCAATTACCTAAATCTCTTCCTTCTGCTCTAAACTAAGTAAAAGACCCAGAAAATTGTTACATAGTAGAATCATTTTGATTACATCCCTGAGGAAGATTTAGCACCCCAATTACGCAGATGTCAAAACTAAGTGAAGAGATCTTTTTTTATTATAGACCCTGAGGAGATTTAGAAAGCAACAGTATATTAACGAAATAAAGAGAAAGAACAAAAGGACATCATGATCTATTTAATTCTCCTGACAATGTCTGCATTAACTGATCCATGCTCAGACATGCACTGCTATTTACTTTTTGATTAAGTGTCCTCACATTCACTGGCATCAGCTAATGCATCCTTACTAAATGGAATTTATGCAAATGCTATTTCAATTACACATTTCTACATAGGTGTCAGGAACACGCTCATATATGGGGAGCTGAGGGCAAATTCACTCTTTTTTTTTTTTTTTTTGCCTGATTGCTTTCCTGAGAGATATTCATTGAATGGAATTGGTAAATTATTGAAGAACAGAGAAGTACTCTCACAATGATATTAAGAAAAAAAGCACCCTTGTAGGATATGACTACATGTTTTTTGCATATATTAGGGCCTTGATTTCGTTAAGCATATTATAGTTATGTTTGAGCACTGATACTGTAAGAAATGAAGTTACACTTCTAAAGTGTAAAAGATGAAATTGCACTTATAAATATGGCTGAATAAGTTTAGAAGGAAACTCTTGCTTAATTTAAATTTTAGACATCATTCCAAATGCCTTAAAAAGAACTGCATACATATCACAGTAAAGAGAATTTTATTTGGCAGTACTAGCTTAGACATGGCTGTGAAGCCATAAATCAGATAAAGTATGTATTTGGACACTAAATTATTTTTGGACTTGGAAAATTCCAGTAATGCTATATTTTTACAGCACTATATTCCTGTAACCTAGATCACAATCAAATGATACATGTAAAGTAATTTTCTTCTGAGGAAAAGATAAATTTAAATTCCTGTTGTAAGGGGTCCAGCTGGGAGTTTCACACTGTCTTAAGGAATAAGGTTGTTTTCCTGACCAAAATTTTCAACAGATTTTTGTCATTGAAATCACTGCATCTAAGTATGTCTAGCATTTATTTCCATGCTTGCTTTGCTGGATTGTGCCATAAGGCATGCACTGTACAATTTACATAAGAAGCAGATCTGAAAAAGAATGACACATCTTTCGTCTCTCTTGTATTTTCAACAAAATAGAGAATTCCTTACTGCTGGGCTCCTTTTTGCTTTTATTTTCACAACTATCTTTTCTTTCTGGCTCTCCAACTGTGTTTTTTACTGTCTTGGTTTTCACAGCTATCCCACTAATGTTCAGGATACTTCAGTGAGACTCTGTCAAATTTCATTCCTCCATGTGCTCTGTCACTGAGTTTAGGAAATTCCAGTACCAGTGAAGGCAGTCACATTTTCTTCACTGGATCTTATGCAAACACAGAGTAAGGAACAACTTGATAATACCACCATCTGACTCATGTACTGGGACTGATAATAACTGCAGCCACATCCTGTAAAATGACCAATTTAAAAAACATTAAAATAAATAGAGCTGCCTTTTTCTCCTCCCAAGGATGGCTGTGCTCATTTTTATTTTAAAACGACTTCATCTACAAAGTTGAAATAACACATGGAAAATAAGGCCAAAGTGGGGAGTGAAAGTTCATCTAATCCACTCTCTGTCAATACCTGCAGGACTAATATTTACTCTTCCTTAGAGGAATCCTGGATTCAGGACAATTTCTGAGATACACCTGACTAAACAGGTTACTTTGGTCTCAAACCGGCTAGGTGGCAAATCTACAACTCTTCGCTGAAGTCAATGTTTTGATGATACAGTTCTGCCTCTGTTCTCAGGAGGAGACATTAACTTGAGCAGTGTGTGGCTGGAATGCAGTGCTTACTTTTCCAGACCTTGCATTTAACTATCTCTGGATTGCCACACCTGTAGCTGTTCAGCAGAAACCCCATAAACTTCTCTTCTTTTCTTGCAAAAAGTAGTTTATATTCCTGCCATGCTGGCATCTCAGCACCATTTGCGTCCCTGCTCACAGAAATGGTGCCATTTCATGCAATGCTGCTTTCCATGGTGTGTAAGGAGTGGTGGATGATAACCTTAGCTGCAGTGCCCACATTTATTAACCCTCACTTCTTCTGAGGAATACAAAAGTACAGATCTCCCCAAAGTATCGCAAATTTGTTTGGATCAGAGGTCTGTACAACTGCTGAGTTTCAGAAGGCAGAAGAGCGAATTCCAGGAAAGCAAAAACACCAGTGAATGAAAAGCTAAGAATATACTTTGGGTGAAGCACGGAAGAGGGAATTGCCAATTCCTCAAATAACATTTTTTATTTAACAGCATCCTGTCGGGGGGAACTACGTAACTGCAATGACTCTGAGTAACTGCGCGTACTTATGTCATGATAATGTGATGGATTATCATGAAAGTCTACTCTCAAGGGAGCAATATTTGTGTCAGGCAAATACTGTCTTCTAAAAAGCCCATGGTTATCCTGCACAGGGCACAATGAACAAAAAGTGTGTCTGACCAGCCAGGAGTATGTTCTTCTGAAGAGTACATTCCTATTTAGTGTCAGTAAAAATATCAGAATTCAGCCCTAGAAGCTTTTGCATTCAAAACCTTGTGAGTAGTTCACAGATAACGACGACTGTGTTTCTCTGCTTTGGTAAAGAAATATATTTAGTCAAATACATACTTGCCTATAGCTGTTTGAAAAGATTGACAGAATTTGAGGAACAGAATCCATGTATAACTAAGTCTCTGCATTTAGCTAGTGTCTGCAATCCTCAGCACATGTAAAGTAGTAAATAAGAATTCACTATTAATTTAAGTATTACCTTATTATCAAATTTTTGTTTTTCTTCAATCTCAGGGCCTGAGCCCTAATACTCCCCAATAACCTTCTGAAGTATCAATGCAGTGACTGTACTCCTCCTCACTGCTTACTCTTTTCTACTTCCTTTCCTTTAGAATATTTGAAGGCTGAGGTAACAGCACACAGAAAAGATGATATTTAGTCTCTCTTCCAATACAGACAGGCTTTGAGGCAAAGGCCTATCCCCCCAAAAAAAGGATATTTTTTGGAAAATGTTTCAACTTTCACACACTGAGTGTAAACTTTACCAAAGACACTTCCTGTAGCAGTAACTAGCATCAGATCTCCTTCCTCATGGAATATCTCAGTTTTACACTTCAGTTTACAGTCTGTCTTGATATGAACAATGAACAAAATCCAACCAGAATCTGCAGGATCCTCAAATGTCATCTACTACTGTTTCCCATTTTTAATGACAAGGAAGATGTCATTGTGGTCAGACGAGAGAAAAATACAGATGCAAAAAGAGTAATTTAGAAAAGTAATCTTAGAAAAAGCTGTTACTCAAGTGTGTCAGGGGGATCAGGTACAATTGTTCTGTTTCATTAATTTTTAATCACATCTGGCAATTGGCCTCAAAAGGCTCCAAGACTTTATAATGCCTCAAAACAAAAGGGGCAAAATGCTCTCCTCCATCATTTAGGAAGACATCGGGGCATCAGCATCTGTGGTAAGCATAAAGCCCCTTCCAAAGCAGCCTTAAGGGCTGTATGCTAAGGGAGCTGCTCGAAGGACAGCACATAGCCATGAGACCAGTAGCACCAGCTCATTTTTACCACAACAATACCACACACCTAAGGCAAATATTGCTTTCAGGAGATGAAAAAATGAGAAATGACAGCATCACAAATAAGACCCCAGGAATGTTAAGATGGAAGATCCCTAACTGAAATATAATAAATCGCTTTACTGTGGGGTTTTACCTTTATTTATTTAATATTTCTTTAGTAATTGTTTCATCCATAAATATACAGAATTTGTAAGTTATTTAGATCCATTCTGCCAGAATCTTTTTCTAAAAAGCAGACTCTGGACTTTAAAATCTGACTTCATCTACCTGTTAAATATTATTTAATAAAATGGGTACATAGAGTTGATAATACTTTTAATAATTTGCCACCTTTAAAGCTGGTAATGTAGTGGATGACCAAAGCAATGTCACTTAATAGGTGCAATGTACGGATACAATGTTAACCATCTGTGAGCTGCATAGGTGTTTACTATGCTTGGTAAGTTCAGACCAAATTCACCACTGGCTGGGCTGGAACACATTAGGGATGAACTGGTAAAGTGAGTCCCACATTTTCCTTATGATGGAGAAGCAATTCAATTGTTGAATTGCTCAACAATTTTTTATTATGATCATTTAAAAAAAAATTTACAGCAAACCTAAAAATGTATTCCTTTTATGTCTCCTTCACAACACAAGTCATGGAGCTTCACCTACTAATTTCTTCATAATTCTTTTAATTTCTACATGCATTACAGATATTTGTACAACTGCTTCCTAAAGAAATAACATTCATATCATCGGTCTCTCTGGGACACACTCCTGCCCCCCAAATAATTTCAGAATCTACTGGCCAGTTTCAGTCGAATCTGATAGGAGAAGCCATGTCTTAAAGATTTTATATTTTAGAAACGTTGGTTCTGAGTAGAGGAAAGTATAAAAATTAGCATTGCAGTAAGGGAAAAGCATTTGTGGTGTGACCCACTGTGCATAGCAGCAGACAGCTGGCGGCACAGTACACAACATTATGCATCATCATCAGTGTCTGTACCCCTTCTCTTGAAAATATTTCAGGGATGGGAGAGAGATGTGGGAAATGACATGGAGGAGGGGAAGGACTTGTTTTCAGTGAGGTGAGGGAAAGGAAGCCAAATTCGTAGGAAACCAGGCTACACTGATGTCAGTGCAGAAATTAATTTAGCTCAATTTTACAATAATCTCTAAGATGGAAATAAAGGTCAACCACTAGTCATCACTGGGCAATGGGCTGCTCTGACTTTTGGCAGCTCTAGGATGACTCATGCGAGGAACACATCACTACTGCATTCTTTGCCAGTGTTGCATGAGTGACCACATAATGTCCCCACAGCACAATGTCCTCACACCGCTCTCAGTCCCATCCCTCCCTCTCTTCCACTGCTTTCTTCTTTAAAATCTCCAAAAAACAAAAGATACTGAGGGCCTGTGTCACTGAACAGGAGCTCTGCAGCCTACTCCTGCCCTGAGCTACATATTCACCTAGGTCAAAAAATCTCCTAAAAGAGTAATTTGCAAAAAAGGGCCTTGGAGCATCACATTTCCCAGTCCTACAGATCTACCAAGTTCCTGCATGAATGTCTCTAGAAGGGACAACAAAAATGAGGACATAATCATGGCCATATCAAACCATCAAGCAACCAGCAACTCCCTAAATACTCATCAAATTCAACATCCCTGCAGACCTATCCTCTGTTTCACAAACCATTTCCCAACTGTACAAAGGCTGTACAAAGCCCAACTTTTATCAATACCAGTCAAAAATGCGTAATTCCCAAGAACAAAGCTTTTACTCAGCATTTTTTGTGGTGTGAAGAGACAAATTTGCACAACTGTTGCCATTATTTATATTTCATTACAAAGCCAAAATCAGAACTTGCAACAGTCAGTGATGCTCAAATGTTTAATAACAAACTAGCTCATGCTCTACTGAGCTTACAGTCCTCACAGACAGGCAGAAAAGGAAAGGGTAAAAAACCAAAAGCATGGAAACTTACGGATGGTCATCCTACAAAGGGAGGAACTGAGCTCTTCTGAGTTAAATGTAGGAGATGTGAGTTCAACCCACTCAGAACAAGTAGAGCTCAGGACTGCCTGTCTCTGTGGGGAGTGCTCTAATTCTTGGGCTATTGTGCAAGAGGAAGATAAGTCACATCCATTTTCAAATGAGTAAAGTCCAACTGCATGGAGCTGCTAGCATTTATTTCCTATCGCTCCTCTAGAATCCCAGTGGAAGAGGTATTTACTTGAATGAGGCAGAATGAATCATCCCCGGGTGGGTGGATGGGTGGATGGATGGATGGAGAGGGAGAACAGATCTTCCTACTCAGATCTGCAGTAGGCAACTGCTGCTCTCCTTAGACTGTACAAGGAATTTAAGCAGTTATGACAACTTACCTGAACCATCTGCTTAACTCCAGGTACCTAAATCTTGAATTAAATGGAGGAGGTTCTCCACAAGACACTCAGTCCCCCTAGCAAATGCCACTGTTTCTGGATTTTTCAGACAAATACCATGGTATTGCTAATTATAGTGGGCCTGACTTTCATCTGGAATAAATTAGTGTTGTTCCTGCCAATGACTGACCCAGAAAATCCATGTAAGACTGCAGGATGCTTGCAAGAAAATGAGGCTCTGTGTTAGGTGGGGCCTTGTTGCTGGGAAGACCTGTTGTTGAATATTTTAATCCAAAAAATTAAAAACATTATTTCACATTATGGTCTCTGACTTAGCATGGTAAACAACCTTCAAAATCACAATCGAGGAACAGTGCCTTTGTCCCTGCTTGCCATCAATGGCAGACTCTTTTCTCTTTCTTTTTTTCAAAATTATCCAGAAAAATACAACAGAATAGACCCAGGAACCAAGCGCTTTTTCAAAAGTAGAACATAATTTAATCTTTACGACAGAGAACAGAAGAGTGTGGGTTTTCTCTGACTGTGAACTTCTTGTAATTTCCCTGAAGATAAATATTTAGATAGCAACCAATGGGATATTTAATTGTCAGGAACTATTATATTTAAAGAAAGTGCTAGAGATTTTCAGACTTGTTTTCCTATGTGTGTTGACAACCCATTCCCATAATTTACCTTCTGTATGACACATAAATACAACCACTGCTGTAATTTGTAAATTGTTAATAATAGGACTGTAGGGATAGCTATGCTTTCAGTTGTACATAAAAAAAGACAGCTTTTACATCAACATCTGGCTGACCTTCATTACTTTCCCATCCATTATTTGTACTTCTCTTCCTTCTCCTTGGCCTCTCTACTTTTTCTTGTTGTGCCCCTGCCTGATTTCATCCAGGAAGCTGCACACCCTGACTGCTCTTGGCTCCTGTGATACTCATAAACCATGAGACAAATAAACACAGGGGGAAAGGACAAAACCAAAGCAGGAGGAGATCTGGCAAATCTAACTATGGGGATCCTCCAGCTGTGCACATAATCAGGCCATGGCAGCATCTGAACCAAGGCACAGCATCCCACCTACCCCTTCAGTCCTCTCCCCTGCTCAGTTTGTATGAAAATGAAAGCTCTTCAGGTCAGGACCAAAATTTCTCATAAGCCTGACCAGCACTCACAGAAATAGGACTGGCAATGGGACAATTGGTTTGCTAAATGGTACAGTCCTCTGTTAGGAACTAACCCAGAGACCTGACAAACCCACAATGGGTAGAAAAGGGTGTAAGTGTTCAATTTCAGGAGCTATTTGCAGTCCTATTTACTCTTTGGGGGAAGCTTCCCACATTGCAGCTTATCTAAGTGTCAAATAAATTCTATAATAATATCTAGTTCAAAGAGAACCTGAGAAGTGTTACTATTTGGAACTTCAGGTCTCTGGAGGAAAAGCACCCCGAAGGTATGTGATAACTGGAACTGTATGGATAGAGTCTCCAGCTGGTTACCAGTGAAGTTACAGATTAGATACTAGGTTAAAATATGCAGCAAGAGAACTTGAGTAAGAAATGCATGCATCAATAGAAATTTATTTAATGACTTTATCAGCCTGCATTTGTCAAACTCTGTTGGGTTTTGAGTACAGCCACAGAAACATCCCCAAAAGGATCAAAAGAATGTTATTTCTCATACCAGAAAAATAATTTTAATCACATAATAAGAAAATGAAACAACTTCTCACAAAGAAAAATGACCTTGTAAGATGATGCAGCTCTGAACCAAATTACATATATTCTACTAATCAATAAAATACAGTTGTCAAGGCAACACTGACATCAGAAAGTGAAATACAGAGGTCTGTCTTACATAAACACATACACATATCAATATGTTATGTGAACTTTTGTAATCTAGCAATGACTTCAAGGAAAAAGATGTTTTTACAAAAGAACACATATTTTCCCAGGCTTGATAGATTCTTGTGTAAGAGTTTTTATGAGATTTTAGACAAGTTGCATTTTGTTTGGTAGTCTTTGTTCTTGGTTTGTTTTTTTT
>WEKY01044929.1:1065-13455 GCA_013390045.1 Picathartes gymnocephalus | reverse complement strand
CCTGCTCATCCATTGCAGGACACAACTGATGCCAGAATTGATTCCCATTAAGCATTCCACAAATGATATTGTCAGAAGCAAGTTAATGGAGGCTGGCTTTTGCCGGGTATTATATAAATTGATATTATGTTATTAATTATATTAGTAATTAAATATTATAATGTTCACATTAAGGTAATGAGATGTGTTGTAGAGTGGTTGGTGTTGTTACAATGGCCTAGTTATGAGGTTGCTTTTCACAAGGACAGTTTTGTGTGTTGTAGCATGGGTTTATGAGTTGACATTGGACAGACTGTTGCTGGCCAGACCTCTGAGGCATGACCTTGAAAGGAGGTGAACTTCACCTAATGATAACCCTGGGAACCACAGTGATGAGACTACATCACTGAGAAGAATGACATAGAGCGAGACTATGCAAAATCAAAGTGAATATGCATCAAGCTGATGCAATACCAGGGGTATAAAAGGCAGAGCTGCCATTTTGTGTTCAAACCTCTGGTATTTGACCATGCCCCCAGCGCTGTCCCTTTTGCTTTGTGAATTTTTTTATTGTTCTCAATAAAATTTTTATAACTCATTCCCACTTGGAGTCTGAGTCATTTACAACAATGTGCAGGAAGATGAGGCATTTGTTTTGAGTATAAACCAGTACAGTCTGGAGCAGTTGGAGAAAATTTTTAAAGAGTCACAAGGGGCCAATGGAGTAAGGCAGGGGAGGGGTGGCAGTGATCAGCTAGGCAGAGGGGGGAAGATCCTGTCTCAGCTGAACACCCTTCCCTGATTGAAAAGGTGGGAGGGGGACGCAGCTCCTGCCCAAAACACGGTGGGGAAAAGTCCCCTCATGACTTAGGGGCCAATAGGTCCACAGAGCCTGGGACGGATATAGTCTCTTGGAGAGACAGCCCTCAGAGCAAGAGCCTAACCCCCTGGTTGTGGTGAGCCAAAGAGCCTCTCCCATGAGACCTTGCAGGCATACTCAAATGTTCTCCTCCCCTGATTGATTTGTTCTTCTCCTACCCTTTTTCCTCCCTATAGGGTTATGCCCTAGAATGCTCTCCCCTTCTTGGTTCCCCACTGGACCCTGGTCCTAGCCACTCTTTCCCTCTCCCCCCGCTGGCCTGTGAACCCTAGTCCTGCCTTTGTACTACCCCCTGGCCCTCTAACCATTGGATCCTGATGCTCTCTCCACCCCAATCTTCTCAGTATAAAACCCACGGACCATCCCCTTGTTCGTGTTCTTCGTCCCTGGTACCCTTCACATGCGGCTGTAATAAACCCCATGGAACTCCACAAAAAGAACCCTTCTCTCATCCTTGTCGTCGGCAGCCTTGAAGCTGTCTGGTGCATGCATGTGCGTCTCCTTGTGGGTAGTGTTATAAATAAGTTTAAGAAGTTAAGTAATTAATAATGTTAAATCTTGAAAGTCAAACTAATTATTGTTATTAATGTTATTAATGTCATTATCGTTAATCACATTAAAAAGTACAAGACAGCAGATATAACTTTGTATTGCGTGTATCATAACATCTATGTAATGGGCACAAAATGGCGTTCATGAGACTGAGGGGGGAAATTTCCAGATTGTTCCCCAGGTGACATCATCGCAAGTCCAGACAACGAGGCAATAAAAGGAAGGATCCAAAATAGACCAATGGGACAGAGGATCCAAAACCGACCAGTCAAATGTGGACAAACAAGCCAATCACATCGAGTATCCAAAATGGACCAATGAGGTGTCAGGGACAAAGGTATAAAACTGAGCCGGGGCTCAGCCCTGGGTCCTCTTCCTTCCAGGCGCCCGTGAGGAGAGCATCCAGTGTCGGAGAGCACCCAATGTCTGTGTGCTGAATTACTTCCAACACTTCTGCCTTGCCCCGAGGAGCAACCGGTCTAACCAGGAGCTCCCATCTTTGGTTGCTGATTAATAAAGTTGTTCTTTCACTGCAATTGGGAGTTTGCTTCCTCCCTTTTGACAGGAAGTGTGTTGCGGCCTATTTTCTTGTTTATGTGTGATTTATACCCCCCTATGCCCCCAAATGGTTTGTACTTCCCCCCACCCATGTAAATAGTTTAGCCCCAACTTGTTGTTGAGCCTTCCCTAACAGTTATCTATCAATCCCTTCTTGTCCCCATCTTCCTTTGGAATTCCCCTTTTCCTTGATGCCTTAATGGTTGATTTGTATTGTACTCCTCCTCCTGCTTCCCTGTATTGATTCGTTATTTGTAACCGTGCCCTGAGACCTTCCCCTTCTCCTTCCGCATTGGTCCTAGAACGGTTTCCTCTCCTTGTACCTCCCCCGTTTATAAGTCCGTGTTCTGGTGTCTGGGTCTTCAGTCCCTGGCACTTCCAGGGTAATAAAGCTTTCCCTGGAACCCATATAGAAGGCCTCCCTCTCGCTCCTTGCTCTCACCCGATGTATGTGTGTTGCTACCTGAGGTGTTGAGCTTGGCTCCACCTAAGGGCTATATGCACCCCCAGGCAGCTCTGGCCGCATCAGCAGTGCCTGTGACACCAGAGCGGCTCCACTGCTGGAGATGCTTTCGGAAGATTGCAGCACCCAACCATTCCATTGGTAGGCCCACACCACAACAACACCCTTAGGCCTTGGCTGGGGGCGGAGGAGGGAGCAGTTCCCGCCTCAGGAAAACTGCCCTCGGTCATTGCCTGGGCAGGGACACAGGGTGAGGAGTAGGGCACCACAGGGAAGGTGCCTTTGTGAAAGCCGTGGGGTGCCACAAGAGACAGAAAAACACCTAAGTGTGTGCCCGCCGCGGGGAGAGGGAGAGGGAAGGAAACAAGCAGAGGATTTCACAGTGCTGTGTGGGGAAACATGTCATGTTCCAGAGGACCCTGAGGCTTTGTAGAGGCAGAGAAAGACTAGTTTACCTGCTCACGAATTCTGCTGGGCTCAGCATTGAGTTCAGTCCCCTCTCTCTTCTCTTTCTCTGATGTTCCAAACAGTTGCTGAAGTTCCAGGCTGGTCTTTGAGACAGATGACAGCTGTCCCTCTTCGGCTCCAACAGCCTACTATGTCTTCACAGAGAAGATGGTTCCATGCTTTTAAAACAAAAGCTGTCCCTCAGTAATCTCCATCTCTGGAAGCATCCTCTAAGTACCAGCGATGCAGCTGCTGTCATCAGTATGAGGACTGAACTGTAACGATTTCATCGTGACAGGAGATGAACACAAGCAGCATTAAAGACTCCTGTCAGCATGCTGGGGACCTGTTAAGACAAGGAGGGGCAGAGAAGGCAAAACAGAGAGGAACTGCTGCTGCTGCTGGAAAATTAGTTTCTATTAGCCCCAAATTGATCTGTATCAAATCCTAGATGAGTCTGTTGCTCTTGTCACCTAGTCTGAGCCTTGTTCCAGGTCCCTTCTGCCTGCTCCTTGGGTCCTTGGATCACTTACTACAGCCTTGCCCACGATCTCACACCTCAGGTACTCAGAAGTGTCCAGCAGAGGCAGGTCATCAGCTGCGGGGCCATGTGGAGCAGGTGTTGGTTCTCTGTCCTGCTGCTCTTGTTGCCTCCACTGGGGCAGGGGAAGCTGGTGGCTCTGCCTCCTCGTGTTTGAGAGGTGTGTTGCTCTCCTTTTCCTTGGGAGCTGCAAATGGGATGAATCAGCCAGCTGGGCATCTGCTGGATGCACTGAGGCAGGAGATGCTCTCAGCAGTTTGTCAGATGCCTCTGCTGCAGCCTCTCTGCCCCCACTGCTGGGGCAGCTGGGGCCCTCCCTGGGACCAGTGTGGGAGCCTTGGTTTCCAAGGAATTAACCTGGTGATGGACAGGAAGTGACCCAATAACATCTGCCCCTTGAGGCAGCTCTGTGTCTATTCTCTGTTCCCATTCCTCTTCCTCTGACATCTCAACATCAAGGTCATCTTCCCATTCCTCTTCCTCAGATAGCTCTGCATCAATGGCATCTTCACACTCCTGCTCCTCCTTGGTCAAGGGCACCGGCTCTCTGGTTGGAGCTTGGGCTCCTAGCTGCTCCAGTATCACCACCTACTTATTCATGGTGCCCTTCATGAACTTCATCAGACAGGACTTGAACAAGAGCAGCATTAAGCCCTTGTGTCAGCACCCTGGGGACCTCTAGACAAGGAGGGGCAGAGAATGCAAAACAAAACAGAGAGGCAGTGCTAGATAATGAACAACTTTTATTAGCCTCACAGTGGGTCTGCATCAAATCCTAGATGGCTCTGTTGCTCTCGTCATTTAATCTGAGCTTTGTCCCAGGTCCCTCTGTTCTTCTGTCTGCTCCTTGGATCCCTGGATCACAATTACAGCCTTGCCCATGACCTCTCTACTGATCTACTTGTCTGTGTCCAGCAAATCTGTGGCATCAGCTGTCAGGCTGCTGCTTCTCCCTCTCCCCTGTGCTGCAGGTTGTGGGGGAGGCTGTGGCGAGAGCCCTGAGTGTCCTCCAGACAGTGCTCAGCCATCTCTGCTGAGCGAGGGTGTTGAGGACTGTCGGGACAGGAAAGCTGTAGGCACATCCTGCAGGTTTTCCTGCTGCTGTTGATTCATCTGGGCTTTGTTTCCGGTCCTGCTGCTCCTTCACCTCTTGGAAAGAGGTGAAGGAGCAGCAGGGCCTTCTTTATGACCTCAGTCCTGATGTAATGGAATGTGTCCAACAGAGCCAGCAAAGCAGCAGCAATGGGGCTGTGCAGGACATGTGCTGGATTTTCTGCCCTTTGTGCTATGGTTGTTGCTTTTGTCCCGCTCATCTGAGTCTTGTTACCAATCCAGGTCCTTCTGTTCTTCTGCCTGCTCCTCAGGTCCATGGATGAAAAGTACAACCTTCCCCAGCGCCTCCCTTCTGATGTGCTCAGAAGTGTCCAGCAGAGGTGGGTTATCGACTGTGGCGGGGTGTGGCGCATGTGCCAGGCTCTCTGGCCCTGCTGCTCTGGCTGTTGTTACCATCACCTCGTTCATGCTTCCTTCCTGCTCCCACTGTTGTGCTGGCTGCCTGACAGGTCACTGGACCACAAGCCAGGCCTTCCTAAGGACCTCAGCCCTCATGTACTGGGCTGTGTCCAGTAGTTGTGGAGCATTCACTGTGGGGCTGTGCAGGGCAGCTGACAGACTCTGCCTCTTCTGCGGTGTCTGTGTCTGCTGTTGCCTTGTACCCACTTCCTTCCCAATCCCACATGTCTCTTGGTGGCTTGTCCGAGTCCCTGGACCATGGACACTGCCTTGAGCAGTACCTCACGCCTGATATACTGGGCTGTGTCCAGCAGAGCCATGGCATCGGCAGTGGGACTGCAAAAGGCATGTGGTGGGCTCTCTGTCCCTTCTGTTGGGACTCTTACTCTCACCAGTATAGACCAGCACAGCCCAGAGCTCACCTGCGGGTGCCTGAGCCTCCAGAGGCAGAGGAGTAGGGGTTTGGGGGAGCCGGAGCTCCTCTACCCGGGGAGGGGAGAGTACAAACCTGTACAGACTGGATCAGCTGGAGAAAATTAAAGAGTCACAAGGGACGGATGGGAATGCGGCGGCGGAGGGGTGGAAGTGATCAGCTAAGCAGAAGAGGGAAGATCCCGAGGCGGAGGGGGGAAGATCCCGTCTCAGCGAACCCCTCTCGCTGACTGAAAAGGCGAGAGGTGGAAGCGGCTCCCGCCCAAAGCGCAGCGGGGAAAAGTCCCCTCAGGCCTCGGCTGCGGGCGGGGGAGGGAGCAGTTCCCGCCTCAGCAAAGCTGCCCTCGGTCATTGTCTGGGCGGGGAGCGGGGCACCTCAGGGAAGGTCCTTTTGTGAAAACCGTGGGGTGCCACAAGAGATGAAAAACACCTAAGTGTGTGCCCGCCGCGGGGAGAGGGAGAGGGAAGGAAACAAGCAGAGGACTCCACAGTGCTGCCTGGGGAGAGAGGCAGAGAACCGTGCACCTGCTCTGCATGGCCCCACAGCCGATGGCCCAGCTCAGCTGCACACAGTCCCGTCCATGAGGGCTGCGGCCTGGGCACGGCTGTGCTTGGGATCCAGGGACTGCACAGGCAGCTAGAAGATGGGTGGGAGATGGAAGAAGGCACAGATGTGGTGACAGAGGTGAAAGTAGCAAGTGCCACAACTGCAGGTGTCCATCAGGAGCTTCCCACCAATGTTTAGAGGAGTCAAACAGTTTTTCCCAAAATTTGAGAAGTTCAGGTATTCTTTGGAAGGGATTGCTTCCAGAACAATTAAACATTCCTGTTTCTGTAGTAGTAGCACAATTATTCCCTTTGCTTTTAGACCCATACCAAGGACAACGAATCTGCCTTGGCCAGAGACCATGAAGAAGAAGCTAGCATCCATTGTCATCCCAGCAGGTCGGGAAGAGCCCTCTCTGGTCGGGGAGGAAGCAGGAGCTTGCCCAGATCCAGACCAGATCCTCACCTACAGCATCTCTTTCTCTTCATTTATTGAGACCTGGGCTCAAGGGAGCCAGATGTGGCACAGGAGGGTGCTGAGAGCTCTACCTTAATTGCCACTGTTAGAAGTAAACTCACTTTTTGGTACAATTAAGAGGGGGACAAAGTCTTTCAAGCAAAAGAAAACTCTTTATCTGCAATGAGTCAGCTGAGGCCAGTATGCACCTCTCTGGGAATGCACTTATTTCAACAAAATGGCAACTTTTTCTACCCTTTCATGGCTGGGGACGGACCCTGTCCCCTTTCCCATTGGATGGATACTCAGGAACTTACACTCTTTTCCGACAGCCTACTCTTCAGTCCCCCCCCCCCTTATCCTTCTTCCTTTTTTTGTTCTGTCTTCAACCCCACCCCTCTCCCACTTCTCAACAACCCCTAACAGATTAACCAGAACAAGTTCAAACCATAGGATAAAAAGATAACAACAAATAGGGAACAGAACCAACAACTTTCATTATTTTACTTAATAATCTTATTTTGGCTGCAGCAAAATGTTACTTCATCTCTCACAATCCACTGTTTCCTTTTATTACCCATTTTTGTTAAAGCCCTTGATTCAATTGTCTTGTCTCGTCAACATAGACTGATTCCTTTTGCAAGGTAGTTACAAATAAGATTAACCAGTCTTTTATTATGTTTGTGTTAAAATCAGTCTACTTAAAATGTTTCTGAGTTGGCAGTTCACATTGATGTTCATAGCTCTCCTCCAACTTGCATAAAGGAAGTTGTATCTCCTCCTCTTTGTTTCTCCCCTCTTTTATCTCTTTTCTTAAGGATCATAATCCTTTGATCTCTGTTCCTTGGCAGCTGGTTGTTGCACCAGGATTGCCTGGCACATTAGTTATCTGCATTCCTTCTATTACACCATTAATTAATCGAATAAAACATGGGATAAGACAGAGTATAAGTAATAATCCTGCAGTTGCACACAAGAAAATAAAGCCTACCTTCTCTGGTATCCATACCTGCTTCCTAGGTTCTGTGCAATCCAGTAAATTCTCATTCCTTGCTGACATTCTGCAGACTTACCGAAATAGCACACTGTAGGGATATGGAGGTGATGCATAAAGGCTGTAATGCTTTGTCCAGCAATTTCCAGAGTCTTAGAACATGGAGGGCTACAAGGATCAGTCAAGACAGAGCTACTTAACATTAAGGTTTCAATCCCAATTATAAAAATCAGATTCTTCATTTTCTATTCTTCTTTTTGTCAAGGTCTGGTATGACTTATATTTCCACTGCTCAACACCTGAGGGGTGGCAGCCCACAGTGGAGCAAAGATCTCTCTGGTGGCAAGTAGAGAGGTCAGTCCAGTCTTGCCCTTGACTGTGTACTGTTAAATTATTTTTGAAGATTAACATTAAAGGGTCACTTCGTTGTACCACTGTCCAAGTTAGGGGAGGAGGTTCCACTGGTCCTTTAACCTGAGAGGCATGAGACCACTCCTTTTTTGCAGTCCCAATAGCTGTTTCAGTTGTTAAAAGTACCTGCAAGGGACCTTCCTGTGCTAGTGTTAAGGTGTCATCTTTCCAAAATTTTATTAGAACCCAATCGTCTGGTTTTACCTGGTGTAGAGGTAATGTTTGAGGTAACAAACATCTCATTCTAAGATCTGTGAGAGAAAGTGTGATCACCCTGTAGATAATTTCTGAGATATAAGTAATTGGTTTCAGTAATCAGCAACCCCACCTCCCTTCCCAGCTAATGTAACACAAAAAGCATTTCATAGGGAGAAACTCCTACATCCTTTCTTGGAGCAGTTTTAATTTGTAATAATGCTAGAGGTAAACATTTAATCCAGATAATCTGGTTTGAAGCATTAATTTGGTAATACATATAGTATGTAAAATCTTTGAGATCAAGTGCATTCCTTTATCTGAGTCTATTTTTTCAATTATCCCATATCTGGGAATGATTTGTTCTAACAGAATTTTAGCCACATTATAGGTGGTAGCAGTTGCAATGGGAAAAGCCTTTACCTAGAGGGTAAGATGATCGACTATTACCAGTAGGTATCTCCATTGCCGTACCTTGGGGAGTTCAGTACAATCTACCTGTATAGTCAGGAAAGGTCTAACAGCCAAGGTTCTTCCCCCACTAGGGGCTTTTCTGATCAATCTTTTGACAAATCAAGCATTGTTCAGTCAGTTGTTTGGCTACTGTGTAAACTCCCACACAGTAAAAAGTTCTTAAAATTGACTACATAGTGCTTGAGTTCTCCAGTGTATTCCTTGGTGTAGCTTAATGAATATTTTTTTAGTAATATTTGCCTCCCATGTGGTAATAGCCACTTTCCTTCCTGAGTCTTTACACCTCCCATCTTCTTTAAGAATTAATTTTCCACCTTACTAAACAGCAGGCATTTTATACCCTTTTTTTACTTCACTGCTAGGTATTAAAGCAAGCATTTTGGTTTCTTTTTCCATGGCAGCTTCCTTACCTAGTTCATCAGCCAACTGATTTCCCCTTATTTTCCAGAGTCCCTCCTTTTTGATGTCCCATTACATGAATTACAGCAATCTCCTCTGGCAAATCAAGACCTTCCAAAAGTTCTAAGACCAACTGCTCATATATTAATTGCTTCCCTCTAGAGGAAATTAACCCATGCTCTTTCCAGATTTTCCCAAAACTTTTACCTGGTTCACCACAGGGAAAAGGAATCCTTCCCCTTTAACTCCAATTATTTTGGCCTGTTCCATTCCTGCTTCACATCCTCGTGGGATTTTAATTGTACTCAATCTCTCAGCCCCCAAATCTACCATAAGTATATATGGGGTCTGGGGTCCTGTTTTAAATTTATCAAGCGTTCATCATGGTATTTGAACCCCAGGAAGTAGAGCCCCTGACATCCCTAATCGTAGGAGTAATTTTCTGACTCCATCATTTGGAAAACTTTAACCTCTGTCTACAATACAGGACAGTATTTTTTAGAAGTGTCTCACCTTCTCACAATGGAAACACTTCTTGGGACCTGTCTGCCCTGCAACTAACTCTTGTTCTCTTTCTCGGGGTGTCATAAAATTGTTTCATCCTCTCCCCTGCACAACTCTCTTTCCTCTGTCTGCTAATCTTTATCTCCCAGCCTCACCCTCAGGCTGTCATTTTACTGCTTGGTATACTGTTGCCACTATTAGCCTAGCTTTACTTTTCATTTTTTCATCATCTCTCCTAATATACACTTTTTGGGCTTCCCATAGCAACTCGTTCAATCCTCTGTCCTGCCAACCCTCCACCTTCTCTAACTTCTTCTTTGTATCAGGCCAGACTTTAGTGGCAAAGTTCATCTTTAACAATTCCTGACCAATATTACTCGCAGGATCAGCTCCTGAATAGTGTTGTGTGTTCATACTAAGCCTCTGTAGCCATGCAGTAGGTGATTTGTCTTTTTGCTTCTTATTGTCAAATGCCTTTTCAAAATTCTGCCCCCTTGACACTGCTTCTTTATTCCTCTGATTACTAGCCTCCTGTAATCAGACATACTATTTCTCCCTTCAACCATATTTTGGTTCCAGTTAGGTCTTACTGTGGGAAACTTCTGCTGGCCAGCTACTCCTCTCTGTATGTTAAATAGGTTTTCTCTCTCTCACATTCTTACTCCTACAGTCTGTATCATTTGCCTTTCCTCCGGTGTGAATAAGGTCCCCAAAAAAGACTGCATTTCATCCCAGGTATAGATATTCAGACACAGAAATTTATCTAATTCTTCTGCCAATCCCAAGGGGTCGTCTAACATCTTACTCATTTGTCTTTTAAATTCTCAAACTTCGGCACTTATCAGTGGTGCATTAACAAACCCTATTCCCCCTTGTGCTCTCTGCATAGGTACCTCTCTCAGGGGAAATATGGACATATATGTATTAGCATCTGAGGTTGTACTTGAAGAGGGAAAAATAGGAAATTTTGGACATCTCTCTTTAACTGTGCTACCTATGTAATCCTTGTCCTCTGTGACAGCTGGTCTGTCTCATTATGAGATTTTACCATCTCAGTAAAACTAGCTCTGCCGGGTGGGCCCACCATTTTGTGGGGACCAGCCCCGCAAGGCAGATCCGCCATTTCATAGGGACCAACCCCACCTTTATCATTCCTTTCCCACTCAGCTGTTTCTTCCTCCAAATTCGGACCACTGGGTCCCCTGTCAGGTGGTCTAAGGGGTCCCATTTATCCCTCTTTCTCTCCACCCTGAGATAATCCTAATCTTAACCCTAACTCTAACCCGAACCCGAACCCTAACCTGAATCTTAACGCTAGCCCTAACAATTCTTGTTTACAAATATGGACGAATATCTTTTCCAACAAGCAGCATAATCCCCCTGTTCTATATTGCGAGGTTCTTTTGTGTTCACATAGAGATTTAAAGCTTGACATACCCAGTCTTCCAAAGACCCATATCTTAGCCAGTACAATGGGTCTGGTCTAATGGGTTCTTTAGTCATCTCAAATGTATAATATCGGATCATCTTTCCCTGATCCTTCCTCTGGGTAGTAGCCAGCTCCTCTTGTCCCCAGTCCCTGAGCATCCTCCCTAAGGGACTGTCCAGAGGTGTTCTCGGAGTGGAGTCCTTAAGTTCCTCTTCAATCCTATTAGCCTTCCCACTGCAGCTATTTCCCATTTCAGAGTACTCTCAGCAGGACTTCTTTCTTCTGGAACCACTCGCTTAGTCCCTTCACTGCCCATATCCCTTGCAGGATAATGGCATCACAGTTAGAAGGACTCCACACTCGCTTCGCAGGCAATTCTGCATCTCAAGCATGTCTCATTCAGTCCTGCTCTTCCAGCCACCCAGGTAATACTTAACAGTTACTGTCTTACCTGGGTCCTGTGCACAGGTGTTACCAGCTGATGCGTATAAACTCTACTCTCTCCCTACCTTTCTTTCCCTTTTTTTTTGCTTCGAGAGTCCCCTGTCCAGGTCTCACCTGCAGCCCTCATGGGGCACAACAACAGGTCAAGGCTGCTGAAATCAGCAGGGCATACCTACCCCTGCTCCCATTGTCCTGCCCCTCAAGGTCAGAAATCAAGGATACTAGATGTGTCCCTAAATTGTTGGAAACAAACTCACTTTTGGATACAATTAAGTGGGGACAAAGTCCAAGAAACAAAAGAAAACTGTTTATTTGTACTGAGTCAGCTGAGTCCAGTACATGTCTCTCCCTTGGCAGGTGAAGACATACATCCTCCAACAAAATGGCAACCTTTTATACCCTTTCCCAGCCAGGGTGGTCCCTGTCCCCTTTCCCGTTGGCTGGGTACTCAGGGACTTACACTCTTACACTCTCTCCCAACTTCCTACTCTTCTGTCCCCTCCCCTCTCATTGTTATCCCTTTCTGATTATGTCATCGACCTTGCTTCTGTATTGCTTCCCGACAACACTTAACGGATGCAATGAAGAAATTAAACAAACCACATGTAAATCAAGTGAAAAACAGAATTAACACTTTTCCTTCTTTTATTCCATAGTCCCTTTTGGGCTGAAGCAAAATGCTATTTCCTCTCTCACAGCCCAATACATCACAAGTGAGACCCTAGGCAAGGCTGTAATTATGATCCAGGGATCTGAGTAGCATGCTGAGGAACAGAGGGCCCTGGGACAAGGCACAGATGAGGGACTGTCCTGGTTTGAAGGACAGGTATGTGCTGAGGAAGGCAGGAGCCTCCCTTGGAATGGAGAATGTGAACCCCTTCCCTCAGAATTATTGTAATTTTGAAATTAAGGGGCTTTCAGGCGAGGATATAGGAATAGGAATAACAGTTCTTTACTAGTATTTATAATAAAGTGAACAAAAAAAACAACACTTATGGTATTAACAACAAAACAGAAACAAGAACCTGGTCCCAGCCCTCTTGGCCTGCAGGCACTTTCCCCTTGGGTGCAGTGACGACCACAGCCGGCAGGGAGCGCTGTGGCGCGAGCTCCAGCAGACACTGGGCACGGCCGGGAGGGGAAGGGCTGGAGGACAGGCAGGCTTTGCTTCAG
>WEKY01044926.1:0-15808 GCA_013390045.1 Picathartes gymnocephalus | reverse complement strand
AAAATGCTAAATGCATACAAAGCAAAAGACCCTAGAAAATAGTAAATTAAAATCAAAATTATTATCCAGATAAACCACTAAGCATACACAAGAGACAAAATACAAAATAGCAATTAGGGTGAGAGCTCTTAGTCCCTTGTAACCACCAGGCAAAATTTCAAAGTATATAGCTGCAGCATTTTGAAACTTGTATTCAGCCACATTTTATTCTTCATCCAAAATCTAATGACATCAGGTTTTAAATTACCATAGTGCTTTAATGCACTACATTTTGTCTTCCACTTTATGACACACCTGCTGGAAAGTCCTAATCCTCTATAGTCAAATTTTCTGTCACTTAAGATCATTTTGGAATCTATTAGAATCTATGCAGAGTCGCAGACTTTTCCCGTATTCCTTCCACAGCTTTCATCCACAAATAGTTTTTCTACAGCTGAAAATCATCCACTGACATTTTTGTACACACATCCTTGACTGATGTTTTGCACTATAACGTTATGTATTTTTATGAATAATGGTTTAGCATTTCTCTACACTGTGTATCTGTTTTTCATAAGCTAAAATTTTCTTACATCTATGAACTTCCTCTCTGCGTTTTTATTTAGAAAATAGCCCTTAGAAGACCTATGACTATTAATAATTTAAAAGGAATTGGGTCAGTAACTTTTGCTTAGTTTTAGCTATTTTATCAATAGTTGTAATTTGTTATTTTATAAACACACAGAGAAATAAACTTTCTTAGGATCTCTTTTACCCTATTTTAAACAGGGTAGCTAAACAGTAAACAGTAGCTAAAATTATGTTAGATATATTTTTGCTAGTTTAATAATATTTACAGTCAAATATGTCATATAATATTGGAGCCACAAAAAACTTCTCTCAAATATAGAGCTAATTTAAGAGCTCAGCATAAAATTTTTATTTTTGTGGTTTTCCATCACTGATGAATTAATAAGTGATATCAACACATAATAACTTATAACAATGTCTCCTCTAAATTCCAGATCATGTTAGTTTGTCCTCAACTCTTCTGAAAATTCTATTTAAATCTGTAATTCTAAGCAATTTAAGAATTTTCTTTTTTTTAAAAAACACACTTGAACTGTAAAAGTTGTGATAGATTTTGAGTTACATGATACAATAACCTTGAAATCCAAGACGAATCATTATTTCAGACCTTGTGTAAATCACCAGTACAAGGTAAATTGTAAGTTTGAAGAGGTTTGTCTTTATTAATGACAGTTCCTTGCTTTGGTAAACAGCTGACATATTGTTACAGTAAGAAAAGCTTTTTTTGGAATAAGAGAGAGTCAACAGTATTGGCAAGGTAGTTTCCATTACAAAATGTTGTTTATGGCATAACATTTCTATATCCGATACATGCATCCATTTTAGTAGTCCCAGTTTTCACTCCTGCGTTCAAACACCTTCATTATGTCACACAGGTGAAGAAAGGAGGGCCTTTGGGCACGGTGACAAACTGCAGGCGTTTGGAAATAAACCTGCTGTGAATGAATGTGTCCTACACAAGGTCTGTACCACAAACTCTAGCTATATACTCTAAGAGAAAAAGAAAGAATTCAGACATATCTATGGATGACATAGTTACGACAGGAAAACTTGAAGACTAAATGCAGTTACATCAAGAAATTAATGATTTTTAGTGAAGATTGTGCAATTTGAGGAGAAAATAATGATGTACCAGGAGCCCTTCTGATGGCACTTACAACATTCCCTTGAGGGTCTCTGTGACATAGCTTTGCCCAAATAGTGGCAGCAGCAGACTATTCTAATGTAAACATCTCTGAAGCAAACTGAATAATTGCCTTTGAACATAGACACAGAATCTCTCTCTGTTCTCATCCAAAGGAAAAAAAAATAAATAAAGGCAAATGTAAAACATACCAAATACTCAGCAAAATCCTAAAAAATTAAGATGTTCATTTTGTGAAGTAAATGGGAATCTATACGTGCCTATATCACACTCAAATATTTGAAGAAAATGTAAAGATATCCCAATGATTCTTACAAATACATTATTCAACATCAGGGGTCTGTACTCAGCAAAATGCTAATTTCTGTGAGAACATTTAGCATGGATTGAATAGGAAAATGGGACATTTAGTGATTATTAAACACCAGTTATGTAGGGGTGATATGTGTTAATTGAACAATTATGAAGGGTTGAAGTAAATGGGAAACACAGGGTGTCATGCAATTTCAATTTTCTACAATGGAGTATTGTCTTTTGGAGTTCTGTCAGTAACACAACAGATAAAATGTTGTATTTTTCTGACCCCACAAAAAACCAAGTGGCCAGAAAACTCTAATCCTTGCAGATTATGTATTTTTGAGAATTTAAAAGGAATATATTGAAAACTTACCCATTTTATACAGGCAAGTCTTCCTAAAATTTTTCATGTTTCTCCTGTTTTCCACTGCCTTTCACAAAATAATGCTGATGTCAATCATTAAAAATATGATTTGGAACACTAGATAGGCTATTACAAACTATGTTAAGTGCCAATGACATAAGAAGTATAAGAATGTACTTTCTTTCAAAGACAAATTAAATTAAATGCACCAGAGTTCATCTATGCCTATCAGCTTGCTGATTAACATGTTGGTTTTTTTTTTTAATGTGTTTTGAACCTTTACTGAAAGTGATGTTCTGGTATTTGTTGCTGGGCAAAAGATGCATGAAACAATTTCATGAAAATAAATTGTTATTTTTTCACAAATTTGTGACCTATCCATATATCCCTTAACTTCAAAATTCAAAACTACTTCAGGAAACATGCTTTAGTATAGATATATATCTTAATTCAGTAGTATTGCATATATTCTTAAATATTATTGTGATTTTCAGTGATATCCATCTAAAACTACTCCTGGCTCTTATGAAACAAAAAGAAATAAACCTTCTGTTAAACAAATAATATCCCATTCTTTAAATAAAGGCTTCACCTTTCAGCACAGCCAGAGATCTGGTACATTTTGCTTTGTCTATGTGTTTAAATGCGCTGAGAGCTATTTACAAAAGAGTAGATTAGTACTAAAGAGGAGACACTCAGATCTTTGGTAGCTAATTGTTTTTACAGAGAGCTCCACTCCTGAAAATGTGGCAACCAGAAACTGAAGAACAGCTGATTTGAAACAAAGGTGTGAATCATTATGTTCAAGGTTAATGCAGCTGCCCTTTGCTCTTTCTCTGTATAAATGGTCTCTCTGACTCCCTTTATCGCTGTACAGACACCAAGATATGAATTAGTCAGGAGATTTCATAAAAGTCTGCTCGTGCCCAGAGCTGCCGATCTTCACTTTCTGCAGTTCAGTGGCATTTAATTTTAATTGCTCCCCAAGCTTAGGCCAATTCTGGATGGCAAAAGCAGGGCAAGAATCATTCACTACTCCTTTGAAGTCTGAAAAGCCTGTATTCAGATTGCCTCAGGCTCTCATTCTTACATTTATGTGAAAATGTAAGCTGCTGAACACTGCTGTTGAACATCTACAACACTGAGTTAACAGGAAATGTCTTGTCAAGTGCAGCTTGGTTTTTTTTCCTGTGGATTTTGTGTCAAAGACGTTAATAAAAATAATTGAAAAGGTGCAATAAAAATTCAGGAAAATCCATGCTAATGAGTTGGGAAAGGTGTAGTTTTCAGATCATAATGCATAATCCCTTCATTAAATTTCTTTGGGAGGATTATGACATCTGTGTATAGCTCCAAGTGCATACCACAGGTAAATCACAACTATACTTTCTCAGTATGCAAAAGTTTCTCACAAAGCAAAAGAAATAAAAATTGCCCTGATGATGGTTTTGCAAAAAGATGGGAGAAATAATTTTCATCCCTCTTTCTTTCCTCGCCAATAGCAAAATTCAGGCCTCATGGAGAAAATTACTTCAAGCTCTGAGAAAATTGAAAGAGTGAGTCACTAGAGGAGATAAGCTGAAGTTGATGATGGGGCAAAGAATAACATATTCCCTTGTGAGTGTTTCTTCACAGGGAGTTCTTTACAATAGGAAAAAAGAAGCAGGCATCACTACCAAAAGGTATGTCCTCTTGGAAGAAGAAGAAAGGAATACATTAAAATATATTTTTATATTTTTCTCCATGCATTGGTACTGGAATAAAAGTGGATGAGAGAGTAAATCTAGAGGTGTGACAATACTAAGCTAAATATTCAGTGTAATTAATATAATGATATACATTAAAAAAATTTACATTGTCAAATGAAATGTGACAATGTGGTTTTTCTTCTTACATTATTGTATGGTATCTGTGCTGAGCTAACCAAGCAAAAGTACAAATAAAAGAAAAGGTTTGGGGAGAGAGAGCAGAAAATCATTTGTAAACATTTGTGGGCCTTAAAGATTGTTTACCAGAGTTATTGCAGAAGCTTATTAAAAAAAAAAAACAAAACAAAAAAACCCCAAAAACCAAGAAAGCCCCCAAAACCAACCCTTACCAACCAGAGAATACAAACACTAGGTTCCAAGAAACCATATTCTAATACAACACACTTATGTTGTTCTAACTCTACATTTCTTCAGACAAAAAACCTTTCACAAAATGCCTGTTTAGGTTTTCCCCTCACACTGTGACTAAAAGGAGAAACTCCCCTTATCAGGAGTGCTTTGTGTTTGGGAGGGTACTCATCTGCTCTTTTGAAGTTTGTAACTCTGGTTGTTTTCCCAGCATGACATTCTCCAAAAGAGGCCTTTTAAAATCATAGCTGCAGCTGCAAATTGCCCCTTAACATTAGATAAAAACAAGCAAATACAGCAACTGAAATGTCTTACCCTGGGTTTCTTTTGTTTACTCCTGAAAACCAACATTTCTCTGATAGTCTTCAAAATAAAAATAACAAGTACATTCATGGGCTTTCACAGAGTAGAAAAATTCTATGTTAATTGAACTGCTTGATTACATTCTTATCTTCAGCATTATTCTTGTCTTAAAGTTATAATACTTGGCACAAGAAGCAGATATTGCTTTTAAAAAAACTTCATTTTACTATTAAGTTATATAAGTTCTAGTAGTTATAAGTTGAAAAACTGAATGTTTTGCTGATTTTGAGCCCATTTTTATCCTATTTTAATGATTTAAAAATAATTTAGTTATTTATTAGAAAACCCCTTCAGTATTATCTAACTTAAAAATCCATTAGCAACACAAACCTACAGAGTTTTTTAAGAGCTGAAATGATATCAATCCTTTCTGCTTTATATGTGGCCTATTCCGGAATATAGGCGGCATCCTAATTTTTTTGCTAAGAGCTACCTGCTATCCTAAATGCCCATTCTATAGAAGTATCTCACTATTTATATTTTAGCATATGTTGAAATATAACCTTAAGCAGACAATCACCAAACTCCTAAAATAACCAGAAATTTCACAATGAAATAGAAATTTGTATTAAATAATATGAAACTCAGATTACAAATATTTTTAAGCTGAATCAGTTTATATTTGAAATGACAATCCAGTTACTGTATTTTTGAATGGCTGCAGGCACAAGAAATAAGCCCCTGAAAACATTCCACATTCTTCAAAAAACACATTTTTCAAGAAAAACCTTGCTCATCATTATCTGAGAGACACAAGTTCAGAACTTACACATAACAGTTTTAGAAGTCATGTAAATAAGTGATCCAATGTAAAAGTAAGGAATAATTAGATAGGGTTTTGTAGGGGGAAGTTATTCTGGTTTGGGGTTTGGCAATAGGGTTTCATTTCTCATTTAAATAATAACTTAATTATTACATATTTATTTCTCAAGCTGGCTTGAAACTATTTCCAAGTCTTAGGAAATGCCAAAGTGTTTATCAAGATTTATTCAGCTACTGAAGAAATTTTTGGGGTTTGTAATTTTGGGTTATTGTTTCAGTGGGAGTACGATCATGTCTGCGCTTTCATAAGGAAAAAAATCATGTTGTATTTAGAATTCTGAGTTAGAATTGGGAGAGTTCTATTAGTAGGTGGCTTTCCAGTGACATATTTTTAATTTCTTCCTCATTTATCCCTCTGACATTATTCGTGGAGTTTAGCACTGCACAAGGAAAGGAGCATTTGCTTTCCTTATCTCCCTCCCTTCCTTTTATATCTAAAAAAGAAAAGAAGAAAATTCTTGTGACTATATTTTATTATGTTATGTGTTTAATTGTTTGCCACCTGCTGAGGCTTCACTTCAAATTATGCTGAGACTTGGTCATTAGTCCATGCAGTTATTTCACGCGTGAGAATTATCATTTTTAATTTGGCAGAAGTGAACTAGCACCCCAGCATGTGTCCACAACATCCACCTCAAAAGAGCAGTAAAATGAGTCAACTAAGTTGATTAAGACAATAAAGCTATCAGGATAGCTTTGGGGCTAACAAAAATGCTTACTCAATCCCATTTAGTGTTTATAATTGTTTGTGTTTTTTTCTTTTTTTTTTTCCTAATGTCACTAATGTGGACTACTAATTCAAGTAGTAAATTAAAATGTCCATAAAGTGGTAATGCATCCTATAAATTTACAAAATCACTTGTTAGAATTGTAATTATGGGTATATTTCAGTGTAGAATGTAATATATGGAACAGCATTTATTGAGGTAAAGTCAATATTTTATCTATGTAGAAAGCTTTCCCAAGTCTTCGAGGAATGAAAGTCTAATTAAGTTACCCACAAAATACAAGCAACTTTGTAACACATTCTTTGTTTTCCACTGATAGCCTCCATGGAATATTAAAACCTAGAAATATTCTCTTTAAAGTATAAATAATGGCTTACTGGAAATTTATTTTTTTTTTCTTTTTGTACTCTGTAACCTTGTGACAGCGAAATGGAGACTTAAATGATTAAAATTTCTTATGGAACTGCTAAGATCTTATTCTTTTCCACTATAACCACTATGGACAACATTATAGATCTATTACATTTTTGTCACCAATCCTCAGTTTTTCAGATGTGTAATAAAGTATGAGAGTCGTTTAAAGTAATTTGACAAATTTTTGTGTACTGGTAAAGATCACAAATAGTACATCTTCCTCTGGAAAATATTATGCAAATAGAATATTAAGAAGCTTCAGCAAAGAAATTCTAAAACTTGAGTAGGCAAATAGTTAAAAAATAAAATGTTTAGTGTCTAATGGTACTGTTTCAAAGTGTACAGATTGCCTTCCCTTCCTCTCAGTGAAGATTGGACACAAATAATGACAGTTGGTTTTAGGATGACATGATCTATTTGTCCCCTGAAACTCTTTCCTTCCTTCAAGAAAGAGGTCATATTTTCTGACCTCATACTGAGCCTTTCCTCCATTTCTCTATGTATTCTTTTTAGACAGATGCCAAATGTAGGACACAGTACTCACGGAGGCCTTACAAATATAATTACTGAAAAACACTTGTGCAGAACTTCTATTATTAAATCACAAATGAGAATCTCCTTTTTTCTTCAGTGGCATTATGCTGAGCTGGTGTGGTATGGTGACCTTGGCTGGCTGCCAGGTGCCCACCAAGCCACTCTGTCACTCCCCCTCCATCAACACAACAGAACAGCTTTTAAAAAGCTTATAGGTAGAGACAGAAACAGCAAGATCTTTCAATTACCATTATGGGCTAAGCAGATTCTACTTGGGGAAATTAATTTAATTTATTGCCAATTAAACAAAGCAATACCCCACCAGCACTGAACATCATAAGGAAATGGGGAATGAAAGTAACAGCTCAGTTCCTGCTGCTCCCTTCACCTCACACTTTTTCTATATTCCAGGGTGGGGTCCCTGCCACAGGAAACAGTACTCCACAGAATCCTGCAGTGTGGCTCCTTCCCATGGGCTGCAGTTCCTCAAGAACTGCTCCAGCACATCTCCTTCACGCGGAGTGTGTTCTGTCAGGAACAGAGATCTCCAGCGTGGCTCCCCCATGGCATCACACATTCTGTCAGAAAACCTCCTCTGTTATTGTTTCCTTTCTCCCTGGGGCCACAGATCCTGACAGGAGCCAGCTCTACCAAGGAGTTTCCACAGGGGCACAGCTTCTTTCAGGGCACGAACACCTGCTCTGGCACTAGATCCTCCACTGCTGGCAGAGTGGATATCTGCTCTATCATGGATCTCTACTGACTGCATCGGGCCAACTTCACCATGGTCTTCTTCACAGGGCACAGCATCCCTGATTGGCTCAGCTTTCACCAGTGACTCGTCCATCTGGGAGTCGACTGGAACTGGTTCTGTGGGACCTGAGGACAGCTTTTGGTGTCTTCTCACAAAAGCCACCCCTGCAGCCCCCTTGACTGTTGAAACCTTGCCATGTAAATCTAATACAGCTGGAATTTTATTATTAATTCATTAACCTTCCTGTCTTTTTTTAACCACAGTTTTGATATGGCACTGTCAATTCTACACTTCCTATAATTTAGCCTTTCATAAGTGCAATATCTTACAGTTCGTTATAGAATTCTGCATTGCCAGGTTTGGGATATTTGTCCAATTTAATAAGAAAATGACAATGTCTAATTTATTCTCTAAAGTTTTGGCAGCTCCTTACAGCTCAGTGGTACTTTCAAATGTACAAATTTCTATATGTTTAAATATATAATGTTATAACTGGAACAGCTACATACACATTTATAGTCTGTCTGCATCACCACATTGTACTGCAGAGGACTTGTGCAAAATCTTTTGGAAGACAACCTCTTATTTTGCCAGAGAACTTTTGAATGTGTGAAGTGTTTTTTCAACCATGATAAACAGAGATTTTGGTTTTATATACAAACATATTTTTCTGTATTTCAAGGGAGTAAGGAAATCTTACAAGTCTTTTTATACAAAATCTGAAGTTCCCCCTTGTTTTCCTAGATATTATGGTTAAATCCCAAAATAAAACTAATTTCCTGCTTTTTATAAATCTGCATATATTCCTTATTATATAGCTGGATGTGTGAATGCACAGAGACACTTATCTGTTATTAAATAGGTTACCTGCCTAGTGGATAAAGGGATGGCAGTGGATGTAATTTTTCTGGGTTTTAGTAAGGCTTTTGATGCTGTCCCTCACAGAATGTGTCTGGACAAGCTGTCCAGCTGTGGGATGAGCAGGTTCCTGCTGCACTGGGCAGAGCTGAAGGGCAGAGCTCGAAGGGTTGTGGGGATGGGGCTACATCTATCTAGTGACAAGCCACCAGAGACATTTCTCATAGTTTAATTCTAGGGCCAGTTCTGTTTGATATATTCATCGATGACCTGGATGCAAGAGATGAATGTACCCTTAGCAAGTTTGTTGATCATACCAGTCTGGGAGGGGATGCTGACTTACCTCAGAGAGGGATCTGGACACCTTAGAGCAGTGGGCAATGACTAATGTGATGAAATCCAGCAAGTCCAAGTGCTGGATTCTGCACCTAGGACACAATAAGACAAGGCAGAAGTCCAAATTGGCAGAGGACTGCTTGGAGAGCAGCCCTGCAGAAAGGGATCTGGGGCTGCTGGTCAGCAGCAGCTCAGTGTGAGCCCGCAGCCTGCCCTGGCAGCCCAGAGAGCAAACGCTTCCTGGGGTGCATCAGGCACAGCATCACCAGCCAGTCAGAAGAAGTGATTTTCCCACTGCCTTCAGCATTGGTGCAGCTTCAAAACATCCACTTAGAGTGGACTCTGAATTTAAACTACTGACTGTGTTATTTTTTAAATAACTTGGATAGTGAGTTAGATATGTCTAGAATATTCCAGTATTCTAGTTGTAATTAAACCCAGGAAAAGTTATTCTGATTTTAGTGAGTGGCCTTAAAATTGCAGTTCTTGCCAAGAACAAAGCAAATTCCTTCTAACAAATTCTGAAGTGAGTGACACAGTTCCAAGGGCATATAAATCCATGCAAAGGTCGATGAGTACATGGAAAGTATATCAATGATATATATAGCTACCTAGCATTAATTTGTGGCAGTTTTCTCCAACAAATTTTTAGACATTTCACAATTACTAGTTTAAACATGCAATCCTACATCTTCAGTTTCCTTTCTCAGAATAGGAATTAGCATTGTAAATCCACAGTCAGACCTGTTCCTTGGAAACTATTCATATGCAAAACTCTCCTCAGATTTTAACTCCATCAGGAATAGCCCTGGTCTCCCTTTCACTGGACCACAGAAGAATCCCTCCAAGTTTAAAATTGTGACAAAGTTTTTTGAATACTAAAACTGGAAATCTCAGTGCATAATTGAACGGAATGCCAAATTTAAATTAGATTACTCCTATATATGAAGCTCAGGAAAGAGCAGCAATGGGAAAAGGGAGGAGAAACATATCAAGGACTTAATGTATTACAAAATAATAAGATTGTGGCTGGGCCAAGTAGAAAGCAGAAAAGAATACAAATACCATCCTAAAGAGTGACAAAGACTATAAATGAATATCATATCATGGGATTAATGCTAAAGGGGTATTTAAGTACTGAAACATTTATTTCCGAAAAAAAAAATCAAGTCATAAACAGACTAAAATTCAATGCCATATTATGCTGAAGAAAAGGAAGCTTAATTTCTGAACTGGAAAATTGAAATAAGGAGGTCATAGAATAAGAGCTGATTTAAAATGTGACAAATAAACAACTAAGAAAAAGGAAGGAGCAGGATATCTGTAGGCCAAGAGTTAATGAAGATCTACAACCGTATTATGGTAGGATGAGGGCCTGTTAAATGTAAAACAACCAAAGTATAACATTCAGAAATACATAAAATGGACTGTATTCCTAGTGTTTCCTATCGATTAAAGAGGGTTCATATTTGGGTTACAAGTAAGATAACTTTGCAGTTAAAATTGAAACCACAGATTCACTGTAATTAGTAGAAAAGTACACAGTGTATAGAAAACCAGTTAAAGTAATGTAGAAGAAAAAGATCACCAGAATTCTTTGAACCTGGATTTCTGCAAGCTGTTTGTTTCTAACAGAGTGAGCAACGTGTGCTAGGAATGGTTCTGTCATGACAAAAGAAGTAAGTGACTAACCCAAGTTATGCTTGTGACCAGCTCGTCCCTAGGATGCCCACCATGACAGCCGTGTGACTTGGCGAGGTGTATTGTGGAGAGAATTGCAGCACACAGGGCAGAAACAGATGCTTCAGTCAGTTGTAATCAGGAAGCTGCACAGTCAGTTGAAGATTATGAACTACCAGCTGTGCCTCTGTAAGCAAAGAGAGAGACATACTCAGATACAGAAATCTGTAAGAGATCATCAAGCAAGTTCTTGGAGTCTGTCGGAGCCAACGTTTGGATACAGAAGTTGGAGACAAATCTAAATCTTTTTGTCTTTGTTTCTGATCAACAAGTGTGAAATGACTGAGTACATTAAATTAAAAGGTGAATTGGGTAAGAAAGATCATTGTGAATGCATAAATTTATTTATTTATTTATTATTTATTAATACAGAAAAATGTGCATATTAAAATTCAAATAAGCAGTTTCCAGATCTGATTGTTTCCTCAAAGAAAACAATACTGAGTTCACACAATGGACAGTTTCATAAAAGGATATTGCAGCTAGTACAAGCACACACTCATGAAAGAAAATTATAGATCTCTGTAATACCCACTTGGAAAAATCAGCACTTTAGCAATGAACTGAAAGGAAACAGGTAAAAACCCCACAAAACAAAAGCAATAAATAATTTATCAAATTACTAATTTGGATATAAGTTTAAAAACTAAACTTAAAAGTAGCAAAGCAAACAAAAAATAATTTGAGCATAAACTAGCAAAAAATATAGATGGTTAAAAGAAGTAATAATAATAATAATAATAATAATAATAATAATAATAATAACATTTAGTAGTAGTAATAGTAGTAATAGTATTTATTACTGTCTAGGGACAAAATTACATAAATATTTTACATTCTCATTCTTACCTCACTCTGACTTGCTAAAGTGTATGTTCCCCACTCTAGGCACTATTTTTCCCTCTGTGGTTAGTTTTCAGGTAGACTGACAATTAAAAAAAGCCAAAAACCAATATTATTTTGAAAGAACATATGTAGAAAGTATATGACTGGGCAAAAAGGAGACACCATGATTATACTTTTAATTCAGAAATCTTGGATCGAAGTACTTGAAACTATATGGAATGAAGTGGGTACAGAGTGGAAGTTCTTCAAAAAGCAGAAAAAAACAAAGTGCTTGGAAACCATAAACCACTTTTCACTTTGGTGTCCTCAACTCCAGAGCTCCAGCAAATAATTAAAAAATTTGTAAGTGCTTAGGAGAAAAAAAGTTCATAAAGAGACCTTGCAAGGTTTAATGAACAAAAATCATATAATTATTTTTTTAATTATTATTTCTGAGGGATTGCTGAGCACATTTAATGTTACTTTCTTATAAATAAAGCTTAGAAATACAGTCTGAATAGCTCATTTTCATTGAGTAAAGGAACATCATGGTAAGAATGACAAAAAGCAAGACCATTACCAATCACAATTCCTTTGCTATCTGAAAGTTTGCAACTGCAGTGAAAAGAATGTGAGGAATCACCTTGCAGAAAAGCATTTCTGAATCTTGTAAATATAGGAAGATTGCAGTCAATCAGAAACTGAAAGCAAATAACCTCATAATGTGGCAAAAGTTCAAACTCATAATCATTGTAGCTGAATGTGTAAACAGGAGTCTACCACGTAAAATATTTGGAGTAACCCACATGCTGTATTTGAGACTGAGAATTTCTGTCAGTTCTGGGCATCATATTTGAAGTATCTGGACCGCAGTGTGTGAACCAGAAAGGTCTCAGAGGAAAGCAAAAAGAAAGAATGATGTCTGGAAAACATAACCTGCAAGAAAATGTTAAAGCTTTTTGTTGAATTAGACAATTGAAGAATGAAAAAGAGACATGATAAAGTATGTCAAATTTATAAGATAAATCATACTGTTGTAAGGAAAGACTAAATTAAACAGCACAGAAAATCTTTCAGTCTGTAAAAGTAATTAAACTGTTAAATTAATTACCTTTGAATGTGCCTAAAACAAGGTTAGACAAAAACCCGGAAAAACATTTAAATATGAATGACACTGAAAATAAATAGAAGGTTAGCTCATGAAATGCTGCCCCAGGTTTTGTATTTCTTTGAGTAGCAATAAAAATTCAAACAACTTCGACAAACGCATTGTTCTTTTTTTAAATTTTTCTCCCTTTCCCCAAATGAAAAAAAAAATCCTAACAATCCTTAATAAATTAGTTACTGGAAGGTGAATCGTCAAAAGGGAGTGATTTTGTTAGGCAAAAGGTCCACTATTTTTCCTCAAATTGTGCATTACGGAGAGTGTTGGTGTGTTTGTTGTTATTTAGCTGACTACACATGACTGACAAGCACCAAGTTTGAAACATTTTAGGCTTTCCCTGACAGCCAAAAGATATCAAGCTTTCAGTGTTTGTTCTGTGGCACTGATCATATGTTTAAAAAAACTCCACAACTCACTAATTTTGATGATATTATAGGACAAGCCTTCATCAGTTACATAGGAACTGTGATCCAGCCAAGAAAAATACTCTAGAGTGTAAGAGGAAAGAGGGCGAACATCTGAAAATGATCAGCTGAACATCTTTCCACTAAGATTTTGTAAGAAGATTCTTGTTTTTTCAGCATTTCTCTCCCAGTTTTGCAAGTTAAAAAAAAAAATTGTAGAAAACAACCTATGTCACAAAGAAGAGTTTAACCTCCATTTAATTTCAACTTCTGAGTGTGATTGGATTCAGAGGAAAAAAATTTATTTCTCTATCATGAATACAAGTAATTGTACGTTGGTCCCTCTGGAGACGGCTCTAAACAAAGGGCCTTAACAATAATTTTACAGGGAAAGCAGTAAATTATTAACCACTATTGACAAATTTTGATAAAAGTCAAATGATAAATTTAGCAGAAGATAAGCACAGCCCTTCAGACTAGGGAAGTAAAAACATAAAAACTTAAAAAGTAAATATTTTCTCTCTACTTTTTCACATTTAGAAATAGTTTTGCCCTAAACACCATGTTGAAGTGTATAAATGTAAATAAATATTTATACCATGTATAAATAAAAGTGCATCAAAGCATCACTTAGTGAAAAATTATAGAAAGCTATTCTGTTAAGATGTGTGAATCTTTCCTTGAACGAGAACTGATCTAATTTGGCACTAAAAAAATCAGAAAATTATTCTACAAATGCGTGTAATAGTTGCACAGAAAATATTATATAACAGTTGGGTGTCCACTAACCAGTGCTTTAGAAGAAAAAAATCAGAAATAAAAAGATAGAACAATGTAGAAGAAAAAATAGCAGTATTTTTCATAATATATCCTGCATATATATATAAATGTTACATTGCTTATTGTATTTAATAATATTTAAATATATTTCTGTTGCTTGCAATTAGCTCTATATATTGAAAAATATTTGCTTTTCTATGATTTTTCTCCAGATAAACAAATGTGGTTGTGTGTATTTTTTTGAGTGCACATGTGCACGGGTAATGTATATGGAGGTCTGTATAACTACAATTATATTGATTAATATGAGTCTAGTGAATAATTACATCCAGAAACATACCTGATTACTTTCTTGAAACTTATTGTCTTCCCAGAAATAAAGCATGTACAGAATATAAAGCTGAAGTCAGTAGCTGAACTTGCAGTACAGATTTAACACACATTTAACTAAAAACTGAAAAGAGAAAGTATTTTCATATCTGATAAATGGATTCAGACTATGATACAGACAAAAGCTTAAACCAGAAAGTAAAAGATATAAAAGAGGGATTATTTGAAATGGTATAGTCTTCCAAGTCATTTAGCTATCTGAAAACTTAATTAATTATTCCTTTGAGGCTAAAATTATGATTTGCAAGTGATTCCTGCACTTCAGTACATGTTTTATATTGGAAGTGGTCAGAATTTTAATCTGTTTCCTAGTCTATATGCTTGGTTTTCATCAAAAAAGGCTTTGTTTTATTACTTGAGCTTGGAAAAAGAAAGAAAATCTGAGAAAACAGTAGAGAAATTAATTCCTTGCTTTCCTGGCAAGCAGCTAGCTAGAAAAGAAAGCTGAAATAGAATAATCTGATCTGATATCTGATGTCTTTAAACTTCTAAGGTTCAGATGCTGCAGGGTCAAAAAGAGAACAAGAAATTAAATGACAACATAACTGCTAGTAAGAGAAAAAGGTAGTCTGGGGCAGGAACAATGTAGGGAGAGAAGGTGTGTACATGCACCCCATACTTTGATAGTGTAGTACTCAGATCTCTTCTGTTTATAAAAAAATGATATCTGCTTAAAAAAAAAAAAAAAAGAAAAAAAGAAAAAAATGTCTTTGAGTGTTTAGCAGATGCATGATTCTGCCCTGGGTTTAGAAGTAATTGCTCTAGCAGAACTTCTGTGCATTTCTTTATGTATAAAACCCTACTTTTTTCTTCCCTTAGCCACCTGTGCTTGCCTGAAGATAGCTCAGCTACATCATTATTTCAGATTGCTTCAATGGAGACAATGGAGTTTGGTTGACTCCACTTTACTGTATGCTTAGGACACTGCCTTGATTTAATCTAGTGATTGCAGAAGATGTGATTTGCCCATGTTTTGAATAAGCAAGGAAACAGGATTGCCAGTGTGACATTTTTAGACATGATAAACCTAATATTATTCTTAAGAATATTATTTTATCTTTCGTGTGTATTTTCAGATTTCAGATGTGTTAATTCATTCTGACAGCTGCTTAGTTAATGCTCAGTTAATGCTTACATCATACACTGTATACTGACCCTGACATTGCATTTCAAGTCTACAAATATTTTCCGTGTTTTCATTTG
>WEKY01044923.1:40361-79867 GCA_013390045.1 Picathartes gymnocephalus | reverse complement strand
AAAAAAAAAAAAAAATACACCAAAAATCTGCTCCGGGGACAACCCAAACTTCTCGAGGACGGTGGTGGATTTTAGCTGATGGTGGTTTCTGCTCAGTGAGAACAGAGCACGCTGTTGGCAGGTGCTGTGCACGACGGGGTTGATCTTTAAAGCATCAATTCACGGGGTGTTTGTCTTTCCCCTGTGCCTGCTGTCTGCAGCAGAGATCTGGGGCAGACCTGACCACAGCAGCATATTTTATTTCTTGAAAATCAGTTTTGTATTGTAATAAAGAATATTTGCTCTGGCAGCCCGGGGTTTTTTTTTTTTTTTTTTGGTTTTTTTTTTTTTTCCTGGAGACTGATTTATACCTGTCCAGACAGCTAAAGAAAAATGCCTTAACTGCACAATTCTATTATCCTAAGAATCAGCTCCGAAATTCCTGTAGTGAACTGACTGTGAATTTCTGATTAAAAACGAACTCTAATTAATTTAAGGATCGGAAAGAAACAAAAGGAAAACCACAAGCTACTACCTGACATCCTGGATGGGAAGGGAGGTGAGGATGGAGGGTTGAAAATACGGAATAGATCCTGGAATGCCACAGTTGGGTTGGAGGGACCTTAAAGCTCATGTGCCGTGGGATGCCTCCCACTACCCCAGGCTGCTCCAATCCCCTTCCAGCCTGGTCCTGGACACCTCCAGATGGGGTGGAAGCAGCTCTGATCCCTGCTGGAGCTGAGCTGGATCCCCTGGCAAGGCCTGGAAAACCTCCAGTGAGAACATCACGGGAAGCTCCTTCCTAAAGTGTCCTCCGGAAGAGATTTCTGCTCTCAGGGCGGGGGTCCACAAGTCTGGAATTGGGGGTTCAGCAGCTCAAGCTCCAAGATGGGAGGAAGAAATGGCAAATATCAGCAGGAGGAGGTGGAGGGAGGGATGGGCATTCCTGGGTGGGAGACAGAAGAGGGAGGGGCAGCTGAAAAGCCAGGAATGATTCAATTTGGAAACGTTCTGTGCTTATGGTCTTTGGCAGGGGGGGTTTTCTGATGCTGCTCTCTCCTGTCTCCTGACCAGGACCCCATTCCTGGCCGGTCCCGTTTTTCCCACTGGGATGGTTCTATTTTTAGCGCTTTGGGATGGGTGTGCAGGGGCAGCTCTGCAGGCTGGGCTGGGCCGGCTTAACCCTGAGAGGCACAGCTCAGCTGGGACAGGCTTAACTTCCCTCAAAGCAGCTGCCCCAGGAGGGGATTCCTCCTTCGGGAATCTTCTTTCCAGAGGGGAGTCCCAAAAGTGCCCAGGGATTGATGGTGGTGCCCCCACTCCTCCACTCAGCCTCCCCACATCCCGATTTCCAAGGGCTCCTTCCACTATCCCAGCTCGCTCCCAGCCCTGTGCAGCCTGGCCTGGAGCACTTCCAGGCATGGGAATGAAGGAAAAACACAGGAAAAACAAGCAGTGGAAATGGAAAAAAGGTCGCTCGCACAGGCAGCATTCATTAAAAAAACCGTCCTCAAACCCTGTTTATTTAACTTTCCGTTTGCTTGTTTCTAATCTTTTAACAGAAACGAGTAATTTTTAATTATTTTAGATGCAACCAGAGCTCTTTTTTTTCTTTTTTTCTGATTCGAACCAGTCGTAAATATAATTTCCTCGTTGCAAATCCAAGGAGTCCCTAAAGCGGTTCCGTGTGTCAGACATGGACATCTGTAACATTCCTACCGCAGGGAAAACTTTGGATATTGGATCCAAAGCAACAAGTGTAACAAACAGTTAAACTGACACATGAAGAGATAACACGCTGAGGACAAAATATCCAGGCTGTAAAATTCAGTTGACGCTCCTCCAATTTGTACAAAGAGTTGGTTTAAGCAGAGGTACGGCTCAAAAATGAAACCTGAAAAGGACTGGACTAGGGAGAACCGGAATAAAATGGAAGGAAGAGAATAAAAGGAGTCAGTAAACAAATGGGGACTTCAGAAAGAAGTGCAAAACGTCAAAGGAGGAAAGCAGAAAATCCAAAGAAATGCCAAGGAAGGATAATTTCAAAAAGGCAGCAATAAAAAAATTGAGCTGTATGAGGAAAAGTGCAAGAAATACCAGGAGTTACAATGTCCTAAAGACAACAAAGCCGTGAAAACACTCAGGAGGAAAGAGAAAATATGAAAAACCTCCTTCTGTGTTAATTGTGCCCCCTTTCAGACACCACATTCCAACGCTGGCAGAAGTGCTGTAGTGAGATTATGGTTTACAGCAGGTTATTTATTCCTCAGCTGCTTCCTGGTCGGCCTGGCTGTGTTTGATCTCATCCCGTCAAACCTTGCAGTGGAGCCCTCGAGTCGTTACCTGAAAATAAAGACTTAATCACGCCGAGGGATTTTGGAAGAGAAATCCTCATTACTGCCCCATTTTTCCTAAAGGCTTTGTGTGATCACCCAAAGCTTTGCAGCTCCTGGCAATCCCCGGATGTTGATGTTTTGGGGGGCTTGGGATGCTCCTCGACCTTGAGCAGCTCGGGTTTGGGGGTGGCGGTCACCGCGAATCTCCCCTTCGGTGCAACGCCAAGAGACGCGAATGAAATTAAATATTAGAGCCCCAATATTTAGACAGAATAATTACATGCAATCCTTTAATGGTGGCTGAAAATTGCTGCCGGCACAGCACGGCAAACCTTTGTGTTTTTGGGGGAAAAAGAACATTGCAAAATAGGCATCGAAACCCCCAAACAAGCAATTAGCGAAATAATCCCAGGAACACACCGAGGAAGCAAGTGGGAAATGTTGCACAGAGATGTGGTTGTAGAGGGAAAATGATTTTATTATCTTGTGTTTTAAGCAAGCCGGCGCCCGCATTTTTCATGCAACGCCACAATTGCGTTAGGCACAAAAAATCAGATTTTAACCTACTTTTAAATGTTCTCCCTTCCCCTCCACTCCAGGCTCTGGAAGTGCGGGTTTTGTCACCGTTCTCGTGGCTTTCAAAGCCTCTTTCAGCCACCCCACAATTACCAGAGCCGGCTAATAAACCATCTCCTTGATAAACTTCCTCATTTAGGGGGAGCCGGGACAAAAAACGAGCCTGGCTCTTTAAAAGTTTATCCCTGTGGCACCATCGTGTAAGCATCCATATGGGACAGTAAAAATGGAAGACGACACATTAAATGACATTATTATAAAATGCAATACTCTCGGAATGATCCCTTATTAAATTAGGCTCTATGATCTGAGATGAATTTCCCCGATCCCTAATCCATCACCAGAGAAATATTAAAAGATAGGCCTCAACTGGCATTAGAATCGCACTCAGTCTCTACTTTCATTATTTTGAATTAGGGTGCTACTGGGGGGAAGCCTCTTAATGAGAATTAGAGTGATTCACTGGCCTCCTTTTGGATTTTGACAAGTAAAATATTAACTCTTCAGTCACAGCTGTCGGAATTAAAATACTTGGCAGCCACAGATGCACAAATTAAATTGGCCTTTATGTTTCCATATTGCTGACCTCCTTAGAGGCAAAAACATCAAGCCCAACAATAACAGCAAACCCACAGCATGTCATTCCTTGGAAGAAAATATATTTATTGAAGTTTTTATATTTGTCTCGGTTTTGAAGGCATAATTGAACAAATACGGGACGTTTCTACAAAAGACTCTTATTTTAATTTTGAGTTCTGTAAAACTTCAGCTACAAATCAGTTCCTCTGAACCATTAATCAGGCAAGAAAATAATAAATGAAGTTATTTTGGGGATTTCTTAACTGTTTAAACCAACATAAATCAGATTTACATGCGGTGCATCAGTGAAAACATCTTAATGGCTTTGACTGGCATTTCTTTGGGATTGTTTCTCTGGTTTTAATAGATTCTCCTTCTTAGAAACAATATTTGAAAATGCACAATTATTGCAAAAGAGCGAGGCTTTTTATTAGCAGCGCTCCAATTTGGAACAGCAAAACAAGCTGGAGTTTAGCAACGTCAAGAAAAGATCCTTTCTGATCTTTTCCCCTCTTTTTCGATTTACCGCTGTGGCAGCGGAATTTCAATTCGTCTCAGTTAAACGTGTCTCAGCTAAGCGTATTTCAATTATAACCAAGGACTCTCCAAAGCGGACTTGCAGCGTGGAAAAGAAGGAACGATGCAGAAGCCACGCGGAGGTGGCTTTATCTCTTTTTTTAATTTTTAAGCTCTCCTTCGATCCTCTAGCGCACCATCGCATCCACGGCAGCCCAGGGTTTGTTATCCTTGCCTTGGCTCAGGTCTCCTCCGGCGTCCGTCCCTCCTCGCTACCGATCCCAGCTGTGACGGGCTGGGAAGGGCTGCCAGGGGGACGGTGATGGATGCCCCGGAACCCTTCCCATCCAATCCCGGGATGATCTCTGTGTGCTGTGTGGGGAGAGCTGGGGGCTGACAGGTACAGGGGGAGGCGAATTTTGGCTCCCTTGCGGGGAGGCTCTTCACGCGCCAAGCACCTCCCTGGAATTCCCTGGAATTCCCTGGAGCACAGGTTGGGATTTGCCGGGTGCTGACGTGCGGCGGAGGGGCTGCAACGCTGGCAGGATGAAGCACCTGGTGTTTGATGGGAGGAAATGGAGTTTGTTCCCCACTTGCTGCTTTCCCACTCTCGACTCATCCATAACCAGCCAGGGGAAGGCGGTGCCGCTTCGGCTCCTGCCAGGGCAGTTGCAGAGCTGACAATGCAGCATCACTTGTATCTCAAATAATCCAGCTCCGGAGCCTAAACATTTGGAAATATCTCGTTATTCCCTGCTGGATGCATTTGGGCTGAGCCCATTTGTTGTCCCACCTCTCCACGGGCAGCTGGGAGCACCTCCCCGGTGCCACGGGACACACCTGCTGTGCTCAGGACAAAGGAACCGGCCTCAAGCTGTGCCAGGGGAGGTTCAGGTCGGATATTTGGGAAACTCTCCTCACCGAAGGGGTTGTGCTGTGGCAGGGCAGTGGTGGAATCCCCCATCCCTGGAGGGATTTAACGGCCCTGGGCATGTGGCACTTGGGGACATGGGGCGGTGGTGGCAGAGCTGGGGATGGTTGGGCTCCATGGTCTGAGAGGGCTTTTCCAACCCAAACCATTCCTGAGGATGGGGCTGGGACAGGTTAGGGCTGTGCCATCCAGGCCTGTCTGGTCAGAGGCACAACCGCGCCGAGTCACGGCCGAGCGGGGCCCTCGTGCTGCTCCCAGGCACGCGTGGGGACAACATTCCAGGAGCACTCCTGGAACCGCTTCTCCATAGCTTTTATCCCTTTCATTACATTACCTCAGCCATGCAAACAGCTCCTTCCATGGCACTGGGGCTTTCCTAGGAGCACTTACCCCATCTTTCCTCCTTGTGCCATCCCCACCGGGTGCTGAAACCCTCCTCTCTCAGAGCCCCCGTCTCAGCCTGGAATTCCCAGTCTGGATTGGGGCTGAGAACCCCCACAGAGCTTTCCAGGCTCTGTGGTTCCTTCCCGGGTTCCACGGAGCCACCTCGGCGCGTGAATTAGTCCTGGGAACTACTTAATCCATCTTCCCTGGAATTAAATGTGCATGGAGAGCTGCCGGGGGCCGCGCCGCGGGCAGCTTTAATTTCTTTTTTAGAAGGCATTAGCAGAACTCGATAAAGGGTCAAGTAATTTCATCCAACTTGCCACCAGTTGGTTAAGGGGAAGCGACAGGGCTGGAGGCCGACGTTGTTACAACCCCGCGGAATCATTCTGTAAAACAGGAGGTTTAAAATCCCATTTTTTTTTGGCCGGAAGAGCGATGGAGGGAGGCGACGGAGCCGCGCTTGAAAGGCTTGCCCCGAATGGGACGCTGCGATTGAGATTTGCAGTTTCGGGGGGAGAGCTGAGAGCCCCGAAAATGAGATGGTTACTTGTGGCCCGGGAGCGCCCGCGGAGCGAGGCCCCGGAGCCGGGCCGGGGAGAATTCCCGGGAATTGTGAGCGGACAGTGGGTCCAGGGGGAGCGCTGGCAATCACGGCGGAAACAATGTTTGCATCGATCAGCTGTCACGGTGATTTATGGCTTCATTTTGCTGTAATGGAGAATTAGTGGAAAGATTATCAGGGACTCAACACTTTGGCTTGTTACCCATGTCCAGACGAGCAATTTGTCTCCCTGAAGCAGTGAAATACTTGTGACAGCTCCAACACTTGCCCTAATTCAATCAAGAGAAAATGTTGGAATTAATTTGTTACAAGAAAATTTAAATATGTTCAGCAAACAGTAACCGCAGAGCAGCAGCTGATTTATTGTGCTCGGCAAGATATCGATCCGCTTCGATCTGGCCCATGTTGAGGTTTTAATGTGTAATAATTTCCAATTTAAAGCTCCTTTTCAAGATCACGGGTTTAAAGAGAGGGCAGGCTGGGTCTCAAGACCTGATTAGGAGCCTGTTGCAATGGCTTTGTCAAAAGCCTGTTTGAATGTAAATTCATAGTTATCTTTTGCACTATCTTTAATATTCTTGACATGGATTTTATTGTGTGTCAAACCTCAGGCCAGCTGCCTGCCACAACCATTAATGAAACATCTTAGGAAATAAATCTCAGTCTTTATACAATATTTTTTAAAAACCTGAAACATTAGATGTCAGCGAAAAAGGTGGAACAGCGTCCTTGTTTTTTTTCCCCCCTGCACAGTAAAGCATCAGAGATGGAGCAGTTTTACAGCTTCCATACACAATTAGATTGAATTATTGTGCAAATGCCATTATGCCATCGGCCTAAATTCCCAAATCTGCGGGAATATTTTAGGTGCTTGTACAGATCTGTTATCTTCATTGAAGGTGCGACAGCTTGTTCGAGCCGTACAGGTCTGTAATTTTTAAGGTTTTCATTATTAAAATGCTCACCCCTAACGCCTGTAGGGTGACACCACTCAAGGAGGTGGCCGGAACGTTGGAAATTTAGCTCCTTATAAAATTCATGGAGCAGCCGTGGTGGTCTGCAGGCAGTGCCAGCTCCTGTGCCACCCAACTCTTGCAAAATAGGGGGCGAAAAACGGGATGTGCTCAAGGAGTCCTTTCAACCACATGGTTATGATTGATTAAAGGGAAATCCAGGGCTAAAACCTTGTTTAATAACCCACCTTGTAGCTCCACTTGGAACTTTTCTCCACCATTTTTAGAGCATCAGTGGGTCACGTAATTAGAGAGCAATCCCGTTCCACCTAATCAATAAAGAGTCGTCACCACCGTTGGAGACATCCGGAGCAAGGATTTTTTTGCTCATTAGCAGAGTTTATTTCAGTTACTCTTAGTTTTGCTGCCCCAGACTGAGCGCTGAAAAAAAATCAGCTCTCTTTATTTTAATTGGTTTTGAAAATATTTTCAGCCAAATCTCAGCTGTCAAACGCAGGGTTTGGGCATCAGCAGTGCTGGGAGGTGCAGCCCCCCCCCCCAGGTTCTCCACAAAAACACACACTGGCTGCTGGATTTTTCCCAAATGGGTGATGGGAAAGGCGTGTGGACACCTCAACCCCACCTGGGTGATCCCAGGAGGGCGTTTGCACCTTCCCAGAGCAGGAGAAAGGACCAAAGGGCTGGAGAAGCCGAGCTCCCGAGCTCCCTTGGCCATCAGAGCACTCGCACTAAATATCTCCATCCCTAAGCGGGTGTGGAATGCTGTCTGAAGGATAAATGTTATCCCATCAGACCCGAGCTTCCTGCGTGGCAGCTGCAGCCTCAGGAGCCACTTCCTGGGCTCTGCACTTTGCTGGCTTTGGAGAGGCCTTTGCAGAAGCAACTTTTGGCTCTGCTGGGGCTTTTGGAGACAAAACGTGAGAAATTCCTGGTCCTGCATCCAATTCCAAGTGACGGCAGCCCACGAGATGCCCAGCCGGGATCGCGTTCAGATCCGTAACTGAAAATGAGGTGAATTTGGACAAAACAGCCCCGTGTCGCTCCCTGGAGCCTCTCTGGTTCAGGGCTGGTGACCTCCACAGGGTGTTGTGGTGGCCTGGCAGTACGGAGTCCCCCGCCACCTCCGCGGGGAGGGGACGCGGGGGGATCACGGTCGCTGTGCTGGGACACATCCCCCGGCCTCCTCCAGACCAGCCTGGGCAGAGCTCTCCCTATGTTCCTCAGCCTCCTTCCCACCAAACCCTTCCCTGCTCCTTAGCAGGACAGGATTTAATCTCTCCAGGGCTCGGAACACCTCCTCCATCTCCGAGGGTGTCTCTGCTACGAGGGTTTGATGCTCCAAGCCTCTGCTCGGCAGCCGCGTTCCCACCCGCTCCTCTCCACCGTGGAGCTGAACATCTTCCCCCTTCCCGAGACATTCCCTCCACGTCCTGCCACACATGTGCACTCAGTGCCTTTGGGAAAGCAAATATGATTTTACTAAATTTTGTGCATGAGTTGGACCGTTAAAAAAAAAAAAAAAAAAAGGGATTATGGACATGTTGTAGCAGCTTTATGAAGGGAGGTGTCCCTGTATTCCCGAGATTCACTCTGACTGGGGGCTTCAGGATTGGGAATTCATGTTTTTTTTAATAAACGCCGTGCTGATATTGTGCTCCCACCTCTGCAAAGCCATAATTACAACTCGGTTTTTCACTGCAAACTAGAAACGTAAATATTTCTGTGGTCTTTGATGGAATTTAACTTCTGCAGCAAATAATATCGGCACATGTGTTTCCTATCTTGTTCCTTCCCGTGTAATACCAGGCATGCTACAGCCAGTAAAATATTATTATAAAAGTCCCTCTGCTGCAAACCTTGACAGAAAAATCCTAAAAATTCTATCAAAAGTGCTCCTGAGGGCTCCTGGGAGCCAGCAGAGTTCCTGCGGTCAGAAAGGCCACGGCAGGAACAGCTCTGTCCTTCGTGGTCACAACTCCCACGAGCTTAATTCCTCTGCACCAGAGATCCTCACACCTCCTTTTCCTCCCAATTTTAGGGGAAGCCAGGCTGCTGCCGGGTGATTTCGGGAGGCTCTGAGCCCCCAGCCCCCTGGGTGAGCAAAGCCGAGCATCCCTGGGCTCCGCAGCCTGGCAGGGAGGGAGAACTCACAGCAGTTCTGTGTGACCTGGAGGAGAATCAGGCCCTGACATTTCAGATTGAATTAGGCTGCTCTTTAAAACAGAGATAAACTGACATTTAGAACAGTCCAATGTTCTGTTGTTTCAATTCGCTTCTTTTTTTTTTTTTTTTTTTTTTTTTCCCCTTTTCTTTCTTCATTTCTCGTGGCTCAAGGCCCCACCACGTTGGAAGTGGCTCACTGGGGGTCTGCTGATGGATCATGACCTGCAGGGACCCCGTGGCTGAGGTCTCACTCTTGTTATTCTCGCCCTACAAGCAAAAAGAAACCTCCTGGCTGACTCCAGTGGGATGCAGGGCTCTTCTCACCCGTTAATGTGTCAAAATGCAACACCAAAATCAGCCTGTGACCGTTCCCGAGCCATCGGCAGCAGCGCCAGCTTAAATGGTATTAAAATGTTGGTCAACAGTGCTAAAAGGCGGCATTGCAGATTAATAACATCAAGAGAAATCTAAAAACCTCATCTCATTTTCGGAGCCCTGCGTTCGGTTTTCTTCTCCCGCTCTCTGCTTGAACAGCCAAGAACTGGTTTGGTTCCTCCTGTGCCTCAGCGAGCCCCGAGAAATGAGATTTTCCAGCTCCCACTCATCAGCACGGCCCTGCAGCCACAGGCTGAAAATCCCACTGGGAGCTGTTTATTTGTTTTTAAAAAAGTCCTATCAGAATCTGGATCTGCTTCTGCAATTGTCTTTAGTGCTGAAATACAAGTTTAGGGGCTGCTTTACGGCTGCAAAAAAGCAGCTGGGAGAGGGCTCGGAGAATGGCATTCCTTTCAAGGCAGATTCGCACCAAGCACAAAAAAATCCGGGGAAAAATAATCTTTCAATGAGTTACCAATTGTGAACTTTATAACGGTGCCAGCCGTTAACAATAGACCCTCGCTGGGTGGGTTTTTCTCCCTTCCCACAACAATTTTTCCCTTTCTGCAAGGTCATTTGAGGCCCTCAGCCTCAAGAATTATTTGCTCCACGAGCCGTTGCAGACAGGGCTGTCTTCAGCCTCTCAGCTCCGAGGCAGAAACCCGATCACGCCGTGGGATCCTCCCACCATCTCTGCCAACAAAAATGGCTTTATTTTGCCCAGAACAAGGATGACAAGGGGCGTCTCCACGAGGCTCTGGCACCTCTTGGGCCCCGGAGCCAGCGGGAAGGACGGGGCTCTTCCGTGGGGGTGAAGGCCTGGCTGGGCTTGGCTTTTCCAGCATTCCCATTGTTGCACAGCTGAATCCAATCACTGCTATTTGTTTTTCAAAACAAGGCCCAGCTCCCTGTTGCTGGACGACGTTTTCATCCCGCTGGCATTTCAAAGAGCTCTTTCAAAATGAGCTGAGAACGCTTCTAGGATTCCTCCGTTTTTAAGGTTTTGTCGCAATCAGCTTTTATTAATCTGCTCGGAGATACGGGCTCCGTGCCTGCTCTGAAGGCGCTCGCCAGACCTGTAAAAACCAGCTAAAAACGGCACATTTTGGGAAAGGCGATTGCTCCAAACCCGCAGAGCGATCAGATAATGTTCAAGCCCACGGTGCTGCATCCCAGACAACGTGGCTGCGATTAACCGTTTCCTTCAGCTCCTGAAGTGTTGTTCCCATCCAGAATAAAGGTAGAGCCAAGTTATTAAAAAAAAAGGAAGCTGCCTCTTCCTTGGAAAACCCCCAGCTGGGCTCTCCTGCCCAGGAGGAGCTGCCAGCAGGAGCAGACCTCAGGAATTTCTGAGCATCCTGTTGTGATGGGGGGTCATTCTGGGGGATGCATTTTTACGCAGGCTGAGAAATTGGTTTTGCTCCATTCTGGTTGGGGCTCTCTTCAAACGATCTGCCAGGATCTCAGGACGTCGAGGAAGAAAGGGGAGGAGAAATTAAGCCCTTCAGAAGACAATTTTGACCTGCTGAGCTGTTGTGTCTCCTGATCCCGCCACAAAGCGCTACCAGATGTCCCTGTCTCACATCCAGGAGTGCTCCAATAATTTACATTCCCAGGAAAACGAGAAGACCAAAAACCAAGGCTGACTCACGTCTGCTTTGCCCGTTTGCCATCAGCACGTGCAGCCCCACAACAACCAATTATTCATAATTAATTATCAGCAAACTCTCAGAGTGGAGTTTAGGCCTCATGGCTGTAATGTCAGCTCACAATTTAATTTAATTCACCCCCAGCCTAAGCCAGGCTTGACTCCGGAGCTTCGCTCACCCCAAGATAACAATTCCTGTGCCCGGACCAGAAGGAAAAGTTGCCAAAACCTTCTGAGGAGTGAGGGAACGGGCAGGAATGCTTTCCATCCCGACAGCAGGGCCAGGATGATGGCGGGATTTGGGACATTTGTTCTCCCATCAATAAGGAGGGTTCGGAAGGGTCGTGACCCCTGAGGAGGTGAGATGTCGTGGAATCATAAACCCCTGGAATGGTTTGGGTTGGAAGGGACCCTAAGGACCGTCTCATTCCAACCCTTTGCCACGGGCAGGGACACCACAGAGCCTCCCTTGCTGCAGCGTGCCCAGCTTGCACAGAGTTTGGCGTTTTTTCGTGATCTGCCAGGGTTTGGCTCCCTTGGTACAAAGGACACATTCCAGACTAAGATGACCGTTTAAATCCCACCTGGCAGAGCCAAGCAAATCAATTTACCTTATCAAGCTCCAGCGTCTAATTAGAGCTCTCCTGACGCTGCTCCCAGGCTGGATTCAGCTCGTCCTGGAGGCAGCGTAGCCCTTTTATTACTTTCTACAACTTAATCACTGCGTTTTAAAGACATTTTCTCTGAATTGCTCAAAGGTTAGCCCCTCTGTCGATTTAGGTCAATAGCCTCTTCTTTTCGAAATTAATTGCTATTAATTAATCACCCTCCGAAGGAGTTTATTGGTATTGATTGGCTCCCTTTTGTGTGTTTCTGTGAGACCTCTCATTGGTCCACCTCGCTGGGTTTGTTTTTCACCCGCCCCACAGAGCTGAGAGCAGCTCCAGATGAGCATCCCAATCTCCAGGATCATCATCCCTCTGCCCAAGGATATCCACAGTGTAGGCGCCTCTGCCTTTGATGGGATTCCCTCTCCTTCCTCAACCACTTAAAACACCAGAGCCCTTCTTTCAAACCTCTTCTCAGCGTTTTGGGAATGTCTCTCAGTTTTGGGTTCCTGGCACCCTTTTTCCCGTGTCTGTGGGATCGGGGAGCTGTCCCAGCACCCACATCTCAGTGGTGCTGTGACCTTTGGGCTGGGAGAGCTGAATCAGGACAACACCACTCATCTTTTCCCTGCAGCGGGAAGACCTCACCCTAAAATCCCCGTGCGAGGCTCTGCTTCCCGCTGCTCTCCGGCGCTGGTGGGAGGCAGGAGGGTAATCACGGAAAAGCATCCATTTGCTTCCAAGTTTTGCACCGTTATTGGCATTTTCTCTCCGACCTTTTTTTTTTTCCCGGTGTAATCAACTAGCAGCGATCAATACATTAAAAGTCAGTTTTCCTTGGAAGCCTCTCCTGGCAACGTGGAGTGACCAGTGCAGCACCATCTTCCCAGTCAATCATTAAACTGGAGTTCGGGGGGGTTAAAAAGACCCCGCTGGGGCCTTACAGGGCTGAGCAGAGCGGGGAAATGCAGCAGGAATGAGGACGGTGGTGGGAAGAGGTTTCAAACTGGAGGAGAACCTGCACAATAGAGCGTTTTTCACAGAATGAGGAGCCACTCCTGTGCAGCTTAATCTTGGGATCAGTTTTATTCCGACAGGTCCGTCAGTGATGCCTGAATGGGCTACCTGGAAAGAGAGGCTAGACAGGAGTAAGGGAATAAAGGTGGATATTTATTTGAAGGCCTTCAAAGGCACACCCTGGGGAGCCCCAGGCTGCCACTGCACCCTCAGGTGGACCCCCAGGATGGACCTCGAGTCACGAGTTCTCACCCCAGTTATAGGTTCTGGTCCATTTGCATATCAGCATAAATTCACCAATTAAAACTTCAGCTACTGATGGAATTCTCCCCGGCTTGCCCCTCTGCTTTCTTTAGATGTTGGTTTACACTTTCTGCACCCAGGACCATCCAGGTGTCCTTGGAGAGCAGGCCTGGAGAGGGTTGTGGTATCTGTCACTGCCCGAGAGAGCAGCAGCTCACAGGTTACAAACAGAGTTACACGCGCTAAGTACAACAGGATCTAAGAAATACAAAAGTCAAAATTCAAGGCATGATCAGCACCAGGGCCTGGGACACTCCAGACCTCCCCTCCTGGCCCTGGGATGATTCACACCTGAGAGGAGAACCAGCCTGGCTTCCCACCCAGCCAGCAGGACCCACCCCAGCTCCTCCCCTGAGGACGAGCAGAGAGGGATTCCTAAAGCAGAGCTTCCCTGGAAAAACCCAGTGGCTTTTCCAGCTGCTGGACGGGGCTCTCATGGTCCCTCCAGGCAGTGAGAGCACCAGCCCAGGGCACTGTCACTGTCACTCTGTGTCTGATCCAGGACTCCAGGAGACACGTTCCAGGCTGCTGAGCTCTGCCATTTGTCAGCCTCTTAAAAAGACAGAATTCCTGCCCTCCGAAGCTTGCCCAGCATCCCCAGGGACGTCGTCAGCGGCTTTCACCGCCTTGAAAAAAATGTCGTTTTTCTTTTTAAAGAGTACTACAAGTATTATCACCAGGCCTCGGGGCACTTCGCCCCAAATCACACAACGCCATTGCGGGTCTCTCTTTTACCGCAAATGTTCAAAAAGGGCTGCTCAAATCCGGTTTTCAAAAGTGAATTGGGCACTTAGCAGGCCGAGAGTCTCTTGGCGTCTCTGAGACGCTGTGGCAGCTCCCAGCCAGCCAGGAGAGCCCAGAGGCTCCGTCCCAAGGCCAGGGACCACATCTGGAGTGTCTTCCTGGGATTCTTCAGGGTGGGGTGGGTTTGCTGGAACTTTTCTCCTTGCCTCACTCTTGGGGATGCGCAGATGTGAGGATCCAGCTGTGCCGTGCTGCCTCCGGCAGGGTTGTGCTCACTCGCTCCACAGAAAATATGGATTATGTTTTGTATATAAGGCTTTTTGGGTTAATCCTCGCTGCATTTGAAGGGCTAATTACTCCTGGGACAGGACCTACAGGAGTTTTTTTCCTTCTACAGCCTCTCCTGACCGTGTTTTATGGGTGAGTTTCCCTCCAAGACCGAAAGCTTTCTTTTTTTTTTTTCCACGAGACAGATGGAGCTGCTCTTTCCAAGAGTGAGCAATATTTAACCTTAAGCACTTTCAAATCCGGCCTCGGGAATATTGAGATGAAAGGCTCGTGGCACTAAGCTCCTTTCAAATGGATATTGCAGCAGAGCTGCCTGGACATTTGTCTGGCTGAACCGGAGCAGTGTTTAACATGCTGCCCGTGTGCCCGCGCTCCTCGAGGAGCCCCGACAAGAATAAATCCTCCTCTTTCAGATTTAATTGCCAGCGGCGGCTCCGCTCTCGCTATTGTGTTTCTTCTGAGCATCCTTTATTAGACGTGAAGTTCCCGAGGGCGGCAGGGAGGGTGTGGTGAGATGGCTTCGCTCTCCCCCCGCCAGCGGCCAGGGCAGCTCCTGCGGCTGGGGCTGCGACAGGGGACAATGGCCCTGGTGGCTCGGCATCACTGTGGTGCAATGTCCACCTGGTTCGGGTGGGAAGGGACCTTAAAAATCATCTCCTTCCACCCCCTGGATGGCAGGGGCACCTTTCACTGTCCCAGGCTGCTCCCCCAAGCTGGCCTGGGACACTGCCAGGGATCCAGGGGCAGCCACAGCTGCTCTGGGAATTCCAGCCCAGCCCTTTCGCTAATCGCTCGGCTGCCCGGGGTGCCAAGGCTGTGCTGGTGGAAGGCAATCTCCCTGGGGACCTTCTCTGATCCCCAGAGCCCTCTCGCAGCCGCAGCGAGCAGAGCCGAGAGCAGCGTGGAGAGCGGGTGGCGATTGCGTAGAGGAGCCAAGCAGGGAGGACTCAGCAGTTCTTTATACCCAACTGAGATTTATTCAGCTGATGGGAGAGACTGAGTGAGTCAGGCCAGCGGGAGTGTCACAGAGGAGGATCGAAAATCCTCTGCTCTGCTCCGAGTGACCCCCAAACACAGGTGACAGGGGGTTTCACACCCTCAGGACCCCAGGGGTGGGGGCACGAACGTGACCAGTTGGGAAAGCCCAAGGGTGTGGTCCGGGGGGTGAGGGACAGGTTACACAGCAAATGGGAGAACAGGGGAGGGGGTTACACCTGTGAGGGTCAATGCATAGCCAAATGACAGAGACCTTTCTAGAACTTGGGGCAGGGGTGAGAGGAGAGTGACAGGGGAGAGAGAGGGATCCAGGCGAGGGGACAGATAACTGACAGGGAGATTATACAGAGTCCAAACAAGGGTACATGGAACAAACCAAAACACAATTAACCAATAAAGACTGACGCATCACAGCCCCTCCCCACCCTCACAGCCAGGAATTCCTTCCCAACACCCAGTTTAAATCTACGCTCTTTCAGTTTGGATCCATGAGTTGTAATTATTGCAATGATGACACTCAAATCAATAGGATTATGGAGTGATTTGAATTGGAGAACAGCAGCTGGAGAGAATGAAATGGGAAGTACAAACACATTTTCAAGATTTTTTTTTTTTTAATGGGGTTTTTTGCCCTGTTGATCGGATTCTTTACATGCAAATCCCCATCTCAAAGTTGTGCACTGTGGAGGGAGGAGAGTGACTTTTTCCTTGCTGCACAAAACACGGGCACTCCTCAGGTTTTCTTAGGATCTTGTTTATCCTCCGAGTTTTCCAGGGGAGCCCCTTTGGGCTTTGTCCTCTGCAGCGGCCCCGTGGCCCGGCCACGATCTGTATTTGTCTTGATCAGGATATTAAACCCCAATCGTGCACAAAGCACCGTGGTCCCAGTGCACCACTGTTGAACTAAGAAATCATTATCATCAGCCAGAGGAGAAGGATGGATGATGGATAATGGGTCTCTCCCTGCCCAGCGATCATTACGCTCCTGCCGATGAGGCAGCAACTGTCTTAAGTCCCATTAGCGGATGATGGGCTGTCTGGAAGAGGATCCTCATTCCTGGGCAGGCAGCTCACTGCCTTAACCCCGCCGTGGAGGGACTATCCCCTCCCAGCCCAGCTCCCAGCATGTGGGAAAGGTGAAACGGCGCCCGCCCACGCAGCAGAAAAATGCAGAAAGTGGAGCTGAAAGGCAAAATGCACCTTCCTGAAGGGTCTGCTGGGGAAAAAAATATACTTAGGGAAGTGTTAATGAGGGTCTGAGGGAGTTTTGAGAGTTTGTAACTGAGAGGTGTCTTTTATGTCTGCGCAGCTCGGCGAGGGTTAAACTCTTCCCGAGGGTTGGAGCATCGATGGCCGGGCTGGGACCGGAGGGTGCAGGGAGCGGAGGCAGCGATGTCACCCCGAGGGACGCTCGGAGCTGTGCACAGCCATGTCACAGCCGGTCTGGGGGGCGGGGAGCGACGTGGGAACGAGCTGGGCAGCAAAACTGCTTTGATAGGGAAGGGGAGAGATGTGGAACCCAGCCCCGGGGTGATGCGGGGGCCACCCTTGGGGTGATGTGGGAACCATCGCCAAAATGATGTGGGAACCATCCCCAAAGTGATGTGGGAACCATCCCCAAACTGATGTGGGAACCATCCCCAAAATGATGTGGGAGCCACCCTTGGGGTGATTTGGGAACCATTCCCAAAGTGATGTGGGAACCATCCCCAAAATGATGTGGCAACCATCCCCAAAGTGATGTGGGAGCCACCCTTGGAGTGATTTGAGAACCATCCCCAAAATGATGCAGGAGCCACCCTTGGGGTGATGTGGGAACCATCCCCAAAATGATGTAGGAGCCACTCTTGGGGTGATTTGGGAACCATCCCCAAACCGATGTGGAACCCACCCTTGGAGTGATTTGAGAACCATCCCCAAAATGATGTGGGAGCCACCCTTGGGATGATGTGAGAACCATCCCCAAAATGATGTAGGAGCCACCCCCGGGGTGATGTGGGAACCATCCCCAAAGCGATATGGGAACCACCCTTGGGGTGATGTGGGAACCATCCCTAAAATGATGTAGGAGCCACCCTTGGGGTGATTTGGGAACCATCCCCAAAATCATGTGGAACCCACCCTTGGGGTGATGTGAGAGCCACCCTTGGGGTGATGTGGGAACAGCTCCGGGGTGTCTGAGTAATCCTGTGGGCTCCTGGCATCCATTGCCAACGTTGGCTGGAAAATGCCGTGGGAAGGGCTGGGTCTCTCCTGACCCTGCAGACTCAGAGAGGGCTTCCTATCACAGCCAGTCCCATTTTCATGGAATATTCTCCTGTTGCTGTGCGATCCCTGAGTCCTGTAGCTCTGCGTGGTATGGAAAAGCTCTGTTAATCCAGGTCTGGGTTGGAAGGGGCCTTAAAAATCATCTCCTTCCACCCCCTGCCGTGGGCAGGGACCCCTCCCACTGTCCCCAGGTTGCTCCAAGCCCCATCCAACCTGGCTTTGGACACTTCCAGGGGCAGCCACAGCTTCTCTGGGCACCCTGTGCCAAGGGCCTCCCCACCCTCACAGGGAGGAATTCCTTCCTATTCACAGAACCAGAGAACCACAGAGCAGCCCAAGCTGGAAGGGACCCACAACGCTCGAGCCCAGCTCCTGATGCCAAAGCTCCAGTTGGGACCTCGCACCACAAAGAATATCTAATGCAACCTCTGATCCAAAGCTCGCTCAGTTTCATGCCTCACCCCTCTAGAAAAGCCTTTGCGGATCTCAGTAATTTCAAGCAAACTTTGAGAAATTGAATTTTAAGTCCTGTCTAAATCAGATCCGTCCCTGGCCTGTGACCTGGGCACATGGTAATGAACAGAAGTATCTGCTGGGTGTCCCCGGGGAGCAGCTCTTCCCTTGGCAGCTTCGCTCTCGATTACACAGCCCCCACCGCTGTGATTCATCCTGACGTGATCCCCTGGTGATGAGAGCCCCTGTGTTTAGCTGGAAATACATTTAAAAATGCATTCTGGAGGGTTTTCTTTAAATTATTAAAGAACAGTAATTCACCTTTTCAACTCACCAAGACGTAAAGCACTTTATGGACTGTCTTTCAAATCATTTTAAAAATCTTCAGATCCCTCACTTGGTGCTCTCATAACTATTTAGTAAAACGATAATAAAACCAAAACCGATACAAATGTTGCCTGTTGTTTAGAGAAGTAAATATCCTTGGTAAGTCTTAGCAAAGCACTTACAACAGAGTGGTTTGGATGCAGTCCAGACTGTTCAATAGTTAATATATTATTCATATTAATAAAATAATGTTTGGAAAGGCACCAAGAGTCATAATCTGCATAGCCAGAGCCGGGCTTTAGCAGTTAGCTGACAATTAGTTACCAGCGGAGGGTTTCCCGTGTTTCTCTGAGTTTTACCGGCGTGTGAAGAGGATTTCAAGCCATGTCACTGTCACAGCTGCGATTTATTCAGCATTCCCAGCGTCCCAACCAAGCTTCTCCTGGACCCTGGGGCTGGCCTTTCACCCCGGAGGCTCCACGCGCTGTAAAATCAAATCCCAGCGGGACAAAAAGTTTGCAAAGTTCCCGAGTGGGCCCGGCTGGGACCCGCCCTGTGCCCCCCTGCCCCGGCCAGAGCCCTCCCAGCAGCTCGGAGGGGCTGAACCCTCTCGCCAAAGCAGCGGAAAACAAACGAGCCATTTGTAACCCTTAATTTAAACAGCTCCCGAAAGTAATAGTATAAATAGTATAATGCAATTGTAATGGCCGATGAATTATGCATGCGGCCTCTTCCCTCTTGGAATATGCATGAGGCAGGAAATCGCCGAGCGGCACAATATCGCTGCTTTAGTGCTTACTTCGAGCCCTGCCCGGGACTCTGGGGACAGCCAGCCCAGGGCTGCGGCTCCCCTGTCTCCTGCTCAGCACAGGGATGCTCCAAACCTGCTGAGAAAGAGCTTCTGCTTGGGCCAGAACCAGAATCCAACCCTGCACTTCCAGCCGAGGGTGAGGAGGGTGTGAACAGCGGAGCCAGCGGCAGCTTTGTACAGCCTAGCTTAAGGATCGGGATATATCAAACTAGTTCTAGGAGCTGAAGCAAATAAATTAATTTCAGTGACAGGAATAAAGTGGATCTAATTAGAAGTCCCTCTGCAGTGCCTCATTAGTGTGGTTGGTAAGTAAATGAAATTTCAGCAGTGGTGAGTTAGACTATTTGTCTCGGGGTATTTTTAGGACTCACAAAATGCCGACAAACGGGGTTTTCCTCACAGAAAATCTCCTTCATCAGATGTCTGGGGGCCTTTTCCACAGAGCATGGCACAGACACTTCATTTACATTCCTTGGGCTCTTCCCTCGCTCTCGGCAGCTCATTCATAAATTGAAACAAATCAAAGGCATTTTTGGAGACAAATGGATTTTAGCTGTCTCATTGCCTGCCTGTAACTCCACAGAGCAACGTGCTGCTGTTGAACCCGAACACTTCAGAAACTTCCTCCTTTTCCCCTCTGTGAATAAAGGGCTCTCCTTCTGTGGGTGCCAGCATCCTCCAGCACAGACACCCCCGCCTCGCAGGGTAATTTTATTACAGGCCTGTGCAGGGAGAAGTCATTTGTCAGTCTTATTCAGCTTGAGGCAGCTGTTGGTAACCTGCTGCAATCCCAGCCTTGTCAGTCAGCAACCATTTCCCTCGACTTTCAGCGCCCAGAAAGTCATACCCCGTGGTAATTTAATGAGGGGACATAAAAATTCTGGTCATACCCATCCAGGCAGTGGTCCTGACAGATCGTTTAGCGAGAAGCCCTCCTTTCAGGACACAGCCTTCCGATGGAAAGAGCAAAGTTATCCCATTAATGATGTCCTCAACACATCAGAACCCCAAAACCCTGGCAATTCACAAGGCTGACGTGTCCTGGGATGTGCTGCCACCTCCGATCCTGTTGTTATCACAACACCACAAGGTCTGCACTTGAGGAATTTAATCAAATTAATGGAGCTGCTGTTCTGCAGAGGTGGCCAAGGGACACGTGCCCTGAGCAGGGAGTGACCTGGAGCCTGCTTGAAGAGCTCTGCTCTTTGAGGGAGGGGAAGCTGAGAGATCCCAGGAGCTCTGCACGCTGTTTGCAGCTTCCCAGGATTTGTTTGTTACGCAAAAAAAAAAGGAATTTTTTGCATAAAAGCTGAGATTGCTGCCAGGCAAAGGTACAGGTTGCCTCTGTGTGAAGGCACTTGGGTGTTTTCTGCCTGGTCCTTGCTCACGGTCTCCCCTGACACCTGGAATGACAAGAACAGGGAATGGCAGGGGAAAAGTTGCCCAAAACCCACCTTTTGTAGGTTTGGGATAAAAACCTGCATGAGCTTTCACCTCATTTGCAACCTGAATTTTCTCTACTCAGCAACAACCCCTGTGACGTTGGCCAAATGCTTGGATTGGGATTTTGATGTTCAGCTTCCACCTCCAGAAATGCTGGAATTAAACAGGATTTTTATGGCAGATTGAAGTGTTCAAGGCCAAGTTGGGCAGGACTTGGAGCAACTTGATCTATGGAATAAGGAGTGCTTTAAGTCCCTCCCAAACCAAACCATTCTGTGATTTTTAAGCCTGATTTTAACACAAGAGCTGCCTTAAAGAGATGGCCCAAAACTGGGGCCTACCCGCTGCCATCAATTCTAACAAGAATATCAATTTGAGCTGGGTTTTTTTTAGCTCTGCTAGACTGCAGAGGTTTGGACATCTAAATTATAAAGTTTGTAACAGATTTTCAGCCAATGGCTGTGATTAACATCTTTATTAAAAATTTTAACATGGATTAAATTCAGCCACTTTCATTCTGTTCCACAGTGTGACTGCCTAGAAATTGGGCCACACAGGACGATTCATAAAGTTTAGATACCAGAATAACATCCTCGGGCAAGAATAATTTGATTTCCCTCCTCCCCTCAAACACGTTGCCATAGATTTCCCTAAATGTTTTTTACAAACAGTTATTAAAAGCACATTGAGAATCTGAATTCCCTGTGGGCAAAATGTTTTTGTACTTAACTTTCGTTGAATTCGAGAAAAAAATCCCATCTGGTTGGAGTGGCAGCCAAACATGGGAAAATCCTTACCCAGCTATCACGACAACCACGATGTGAACCCACAGGTTGCTCGTGGCCACCTTCCCTCACCCCATCCCCTCTGGGGCTGAGCAGAGCCAGGTTTGGCTGTGGGAATCCCCTTCAGGCAAAGCTTTGGGGGGCTCAGACATTTTCCCCCTTCCCAAGGTGGGCTTTGCTGGATTCCAGGAGCATCCTGCGCCCGTTACACCGCGGGTCACTGGGTATTTGCACAGTGGTGGCCCTGAGTGGACAGTTTTAATGCTGGAATCATTATGGAATGGTTTGGAAGGACCTGAAGCTCATCCCTTTCCACTCCTGCCATGGGCAGGGACACCTTCCACACCCCCCGTGGGGCTAAATGTTCAAAACGTTCTTCTGTACTGCAGCCATCAGAGGCATCAAAACCACTGCGGCATTAATTTATTGAGATTCGAAATGTGCATTTATCAGCTCGTGTTTTTAAATAGGTCCTAACTGAGCGAATACATGGGAATTCAAAAAAAACAAAAACAAAAAAAACAGCACCAAAAAAACCCACACACACACACACAAAAACAACCAACCAACAATAACAAAAAAAACCCCTGACAGCAACAACAAAAACCCGACAACAACAAAAAAACCCCCACCAAACAAACAAACAAACGACAATAACAACAACAACAAAAAAACCCCCACCAAAACTCAACACCACCACACCCTTTCAAATCTCCCTTCCCATAACGGCCCCGTAAATGTTCAATGTCATATTCCTGCGCATGGCTGCCCTTAATCTGACAGTGTCACAGGGATCTATCTTCATTTTCTCACTCTTTTCATAATCTAATCCTCAGCTCTAACATGCAATTAGTGCCCTCCTCGCCCCCCGCATACCAAGCAGGCTGATTGCTACAGCTTTCCCTGTGCAATCCGTTTAGCCCCGCGCCTCATAATGAATATGTACATTCGGAGCACCTCGCCGAGGAGGGTCACAGGCAATCAACCTTGAATTCAATTACGCGAGTCAAGGTTAATGACTCGGCGCAGTGGTCAGGGGCAGCGAGGCTCCCGCAGATTCAATCAGGCTGTCACAGCTGCCAGCTGCCAGCGCCGGGACGAGGTGCTGGCACTGCCAGCCCCACCGGCCCCTAATGGCATCGATGGGGCAGCAGGCTGGCAGGGCTGGGTGCGGGCACGGGGGGTCTGTGCCCTGCTGGTGCTCCCGTAGGGGCGTGGGGACAGCGCTGCCACCTGGGCAAGGGGCACTGACCGAGGGTTTCTCGCAGAGAAACCTCCTCTCTCCTAGCAGGAGAAACCCCCAAATCTGTCCCACCCCATGGTCCCTGCCCTCGGGGAGCCCCGGAATCACACCCTGGGTTGGGCTGGAGGAACCACAGAGGCTCAGGTGCTCCCACGTCCCTGCTTGTGCCAGAGCTCCTGGCACGGGACTGTGCCCAGACAGGAACACCCAGCACAGCCCGGGTCAAACACGGGTGGCTCTGGGGCACTGTGCCCAGACAGCAACACCCAGCACAGCCCGGGTGCCACACGAGTGGCTCTGGGGCACTGTGCCTTCTCCAGTCATGCCAGAGCCCAGCACCAGCTGAAGGGTGCCACCAGTGTGCCCAGCCCACGGTGGGACCTGCCAGGAAGGGCTGCTCCAAGCCCAACCCTCACCCTCATCGCTCCAAGGACAAAGAACCTTTCAGGACAACTTCCCAGCTGATATTTAAATGGCACCCATTTCTTCGATTTGGTGTCTCAGGGACACAATTCTTTGGTTTGCCTCAGGATTAAAGATGGTGTGAAAGGGCTCAAGAATAGGCTGGAGCTGGGGCTTTGGTGGGGGACTGCAAACTCTACATTGCTGACACATTTCCATACCCACGAGGGTTCAGTTGCACCCCCTGGCTCTGGGGTGTCCAGCTGGCCTTTAGTTCAGGGCAAAGTGTGTTTTGTGCAACGTGTGCAGCCCAAACAGAACCCGAAGCCGTGGGAATACCTTCCAGAAAGCCCATCCATGATGGAGGGGTAATGCCAGTGTTTCTCCAGGGTGGGATACCGGGACCAGTGCTGACTGTGACCCCAACCTGGCTGTCCCCTCCCGGCAGGGAGTTGTGCAACAGACTAGGCACACTTCATCAACAATAGAGGCAGATGTCATGAGAGAGAAGATAAGAGAAGGTCTTAAGAAAGCCATTGCAGCTCTCAAAGTAACATCTCAAAAAGAGGATTCCACAGCAATGCCGACGACACAGATTGCCATAATATCATGTTTCAAATGTGGAAAGCCTGGACATCTAAGGAGAGACTGCCCAAAAGACAAACAAGCAAGCAATCGTTGCCCTAGATGCAGGAAAGGAAGGCGTTATGGAAGCCAATGCCATTCCAAAACCGACGCAGATGGAAACCCATTACCATCGGGAAACTCGCGCACCATCGCGTGGAGACACAAACAGTGGGAACTCAACAACCCGGAATCTTTCCAAAGGCAGAACATACAGGAAACCCCAACCGGATCCCATTCGTAAGATCATCAGTCACTTTCCCAACTGCCCGCAGCGGCACGATGTACATTGGCAACTTCCAGGTTAATACACCTCCTAAATGGCAGTCATGCAGCAGTACCCACCGGAGTCACTGGAATATCATGGAAAAGACAAGAACCAAAAGGTGCCTCCTGAGCCTCCTTTGCTCCAGGCTGAGCTCCTTCCCCAGCTCCCTCAGTGCTCCTGGTGCTCTGTTCCTTGCCTGGACGCTCCCCAGATCCATGTGTTGATTCCAGGCTGAGCAGGGATGTTCAGTCCTGGCCCCACAGGACCCTGCCCTCCCTGGGCACATCCTGGGCACTGAGGGACAAAGCCCCTGGAGCAGCCAGCCCTGCCCTCCCCCCTGCCCATCCAAGGCTTCCCACGGGGCTGCTCACTGAGGAGGGAGTTATTTAGTAGAGCAGACAAATTAAAAACATAAATAACCTTCGACTGTCAGAATCTTTTCAATAAAAACAAATTATGGGGTTTATGTATGTAAAGCAGTTTTGCTTGGTGTGAAGAATCTTTTACAGGTGATTTATGCTGTTATTAAATGTGGGGCAATTTTTAGAACCAAATCACTGCTGTCATTTGGGGAGCATTACATTGCATTTAACACAAATTCCTAATTAATGTCTTTTTCAAAATGTTTTTCCAATGCTTAGATTTTAAAAGAGAAACCTCTTCCTTTGAAAAAGATAATTTTGTTTATTTTGTCTTATTTTCCTTCCTTTCCACTGGGAGAAAAAATCAAGAGAGGGCAAATGAACAACTGCAGTTCCCATAACTGGGCTGGGCAGAGATGCAGCCCGAGAGCTGGCAGAGCATTTTAATATATCCAAATTCCTCATCCCTCACTTTGAAACATTTCCCATGCTCAGAGGGGCATCCGTGACCTTCCGGCAGGTGCCCACCACTCTACTCTCCACACTGCCCAGTGCCAGCAAGGCTGTGCCTCAGGAGATGGAGATGTGGAATATCCTCCCACATTCCTCGGTAAAAGCTGAGGAATATTCTGGCTTTATTTGATTTTTCTCACCCAAGGTGTTCAGCACTTGGATGTGCAGGGCTGGAGGGCCTGGCCATCCCAGCACAACCCTGGGAAATTGGTCCTGGGGAAAAGGGCGTCTTTGTTTTTATATTGATATTTAAGTCCCATCTTTCCCCTCTGCCCAGCGCTGCAACATCAGGGGAGAGGGAAGAGCACCCTGAGTGAGGTCAGAGCCAAAACAGCTCCAGGCTGGGGCTGCTCCATCACCTCCTCCATGCCCCGATGGCAGACACCACCATGGACCCCCTGCCGGGCTCCCCTCGATGATGGGACACTTTTAATTGTCCTGGATATTAATGCAGGAGTTATGAACTGCTCCCTACAAACAGTGATTTAAAGGCTTAAATCCCTTCCTGCTACTTGGAAACTGGATAAAGTTTCTGGAGATCTGTTCAGCTCTTCCATCAGCAATTAAACGTCCGGAAATCAGCTCTCCTGGGCAAGAGGAATGAGCTTGGGAGTGCTGCAGTTCAGCCCTAGAAATCTGGGACGGAATTAAACTTCCATTACATTTGGGACAGAATTAAACTTCCAGTATGTTGAGCACAATACTCGGGTGAGACCCTGGGGTCTGTGCCCAGGTCGAGGCGTTGGAAAGCAGGAAAATCCTGGGGATTGTTCCCAAACAGGAGCAGTTCCTGGAGCTGGTGGTGGAAAGTTTAAAATGAAGATTAAGCAGGAGAAAACAGGGAAGTGCCGTGGGCGCTGCTCGTGGAGAGGTGACAGTCAGCATGAAGGGAAGGCTTTGTTGGTGTCCAAAGTGATTTGTCTGACACACAGAGTCGTTAATACCCCTCGCAGACACCTCTCAGGTTTTCCAGGATTTGCATGAGTCCGTTTGGGGTGTGGGGAGCCTCTAATGAGGGTTCATAAACGCCCCCTCCGGCTCCGGCGCCAACGCCTCCTGTTATTTCAGCTCCCGGAACGCAATTTTGTCCGAAGCCATAACGTCACGTTAGGAACAAACAGCAAATTGAGGCTCCTTCAGGAGGAGCTGCGTGACAGGAGCAAAATGAACATTTCTGAAGGGCTGGCACAGCCCAGCTCCGAGCAGATCTGTGGGCTCAGGGAGCCGTGGAAAACCATTGCCACGGCCGGGCTGAAGTTGTGGAGAGTCCACTCTACCCAGTGGTTTGGATGTCCTAATCCTGGCCGTTCTCAGAGATTGAGGAGTGGAATATTTTTAGGATTATCCGATTAGAGTCACTTAAGATTGCTTTAAGTACATTATTGAATATTACAGCTCCAGAGGATGCTGTGGGGATGAATTAGGTGCCTAAACAGTTGAGATTTTAGTTGGTCCATGAGTTTGCTTATAAAATATAGGATCACATCTTCCAGGTTTTTTTTTTCAGTTTCCTCCAAGTACCTAAAAAGTCTTGCAGAGGCTGCCGGGGAAAAGCAATGAGGTTGTTTTCCCCCGTTTAATTATGACATAAATGGTTGGCAGGGAAAGGGCTTAGGGGGGAAGTTTGGAAAACAATTTGGTGTACAGGTGATATACTGGTGGGACTGGTACCAGCGTCCTTAAATTTCCAAAATAAATTCAGTTGCAGCAAAATACACTCAGTTATAGTTGTGAGATCAGACATTTCAAACCAGTGTCGTTATTATACACATTTATATCAAATGACACCTTCATTTTAATGAAAGGCACCTCAAACCCAGACTTCCAGACCCTCCAAAGCTTCCTCAATGAGCACTGAGAGTTAAATAAAGCTTTCCAAAGGATTTATCAGGTAAATGTTATGGATTGTTGTGATTTAATTTATGGGATTAGTTTGACTTTCAATTACCAGGCTTCACACTGAATCACTTTATATTTTGAACGGTGTAAGTAGCACTCCTTACACTCGATCTTTCATTTGGGGAAGGATTATCAATAATTAGACACCATGGCCTTATTGATCAACTAATCAATAACCACATTAATCATCAGCAGTCCGAAAACAATTCACTCTTTGCATGAAAAAGAGTCAATGCGATCAAACTGGTGGCACCTTTCTGAGAGAGGGGATCTCTGAACCTGCTGCTGCACACCTGGAGAGGCTTTGCTCTTCTTTTGAACTTCTTAATTAAGCTTGGATCGTTGTTTCTGAAATTTCTGCTGTTGATTCGTCACTAACAATAACTTTTGGCACAAAAATGTGTTGGATAGAGAGAGAGAGAGTCCCCAGAAGTGCCAGTTTATCCCCGCATGGGCAGTACAGAGGGATTGCAGGGTGAACCCCAAGGTTGAGTTCTCATCTACATCCCCATCACCCCAAAACTCAGCAGAGGTGCCCCCAAACCAGCTGCTTCACACAAATGTTTCTTTCTGAGTATTTTCCCCTTTAATCACTCCAAATATCCCCAGGCATTCAAAGAATTATACCCTCACGTTATCCAAGTTACACAGGGTTTCCTCAATCCAGAGTGGAACACCTGATTAAGTTTGTGTTTGCTGTTCTCAGTCATAAAAAATCATTTATAGCCAAGCCTCTCCATCAATCAGGTGAGACTGTTAGGAAAACAACAAACTGCCCAATAAATTATCCTAATCTGCTGTAAAACTGGTCTTAGTAATTAATTTAGTCAATTATATTTAACCAATTGGCAAGTGGCCTAAATAATGTAATCGCACTGGGTTTTTCATGGAACAAAACCTGAGAGAGCTGCAAAAATCATCCAGAATAACATGAAACTGTGATTTTGCTCGGGGGTGTTACGCAGAGCTGTGGCTCAGGTGGGCACACGGCCCCGGGTGAAGCCATAAATGGTTTTTGTGGTGGCAACTGGTGAGGGGAGAGCCGTGTGAGGCCTTGCTGAACCACCTTGTCCCCTGCCAGCTCTGTGGGACGGAGGTGGCTTTAGGGGGGTCCCTGTCTGTAGGTGGAGGGGACTCTGCTTGCTCCGACACCCCTGGAGTGGTCTCAAAGCTTCGGCCCCTGGGGTCGCTGCTCAGCCCCCACAGCTGAGGGAGCACCGATACAAATCCACCATTTTCCTGGGAGTTGGGCCTGCAGGCCTCAGCAGGTTTGGTTTGTTGTGGGTCAAACGGGAGCTCCTGACCTGGTTCAGAGCAGGATTTGTGCGCTTTGTGTGTTTTGTGCGTTCGTTAATCCTCTGGATTTCCAGAGAAATCACTGGATTGTGCACGTCCTGGTGGGAAGGGCCTGTTTGTTTCCTTCCTCCAGACAGGCCCTTGCTGCCAGTACAGGGCTTGCTTCCACACTTGGAAAGGCCAGCCGGTATCCAAAGGGATTTTAATGGAGACTTGATGGATAACGGAGCTGAAATCCACGTGCTGCAATTTACGGAGTTAAATAAAGGCCGTGATTACGGTGAGGGAGGGCGAGTTTGCTACAGCAAACCCGAAAAATGACCTGTTGGTGGGGTGGGGTGGTGGGGTGGAGTGTCCTGTGCAGGTTCCACCACTGGAACCACATTCCCAGAGCTCCCTTGGAACGCCACATGTGGCACCCTGCTCCTTGCCAGGCACATTATCCTTGCTTTCCAGTGACAAAACTGTGGAAAGTAAAGTTATGTAATTCCTACTTACACTTACCTGTTGTACTCACCTGACGTGTGTGTCCCCTTTGTGCCCTCCCCAACACCTACCTGTCACACTTACCTGATGTACCTGTCCTCTTTACACACTCACACACCCATGATTGTTAAACCAACCCCAATAAGGACCCACATTAGGATTGTTATGTCATCCCGGTTTGTTAATGAGGTTGTAGTTGTAATTGTTGTATTTGTTAAAGTGCTTGCTGTTAACTACAGTTATTACAATTGAATTGAATGGCTCAAGATGGCGCTGGCCAGGGGTGCCCTGGAACTTTCTACCAAAGACTTTTATTAAACACAAGCCACGCCCCCTCGGCCCCTGAACCAATAGCAGACCAGAATTCAAAACTGACCAATCCGCAGGCGGATTGAAAAATGCACCAATCAGACTGAGCCTGGCCTCTATAAAAGGAGGCACCCGAGCCCAGCTCGGGGTCTTCTGGACCAGCTCTCGGGAGAAGAAGGAAGATCCTGCCCTGGAGGAAGCCTTCGCCAGGACAGCGCTTCTCCTCCTCCGGACGCCTGGGACAGCTGGCTGCTCTGGTGTGCTGCGCCATCCCCCCCTAACGAGCCACCCCCTTGTCAGTACAAATAAAGCTGAAGTGCACTAAGAGCTGAAGTCCTTGCCATTACTTCTGACAAAAACCACTTCTTAATCACATCTTCTCATCCTTGGCATTAACGAGAGGGCTCGTTCCACGCTCCCCTCTCTACAAAAAGCCATCAGAAACCTGGCAAAGCAGCAGTGCTTGTTCTCCCCGGTTGTTACCAGAGCCTTTGACTGGGAGTGACTGGAGCCTTTGTGTTTAACCCGTGTGGATCCAGCCACGGCCATGGGTGGGACGTGGGGACAATGGGGGCTGCTCTGTGTGATGCCACAGGATGGGCCACCATCGGGATGGGCTCAAACTGCTGGCCTGGAGTATTTGGACTTTGAGGAGGAAGAAGTTCTGAGCTGTGAAGTGGCAACAAGGCTGCCGCTCACCCAGCATAGTCCTGGGAATACTGCCAGGGTCACGGATCCTGTCCCCACACGGGGGACAGCGGGGAACAATACTGTAAAGTAAAAATTTAAAATGAAAATAGGATTAAAAATAAGATTTTAAAATAAGCTTTGAAAATAGCATTTTAAAATAGAATTTAGAAGGAAATAAAATTAATTAAAATAGAACAGAATAAAATAAAATAAAAATAAACCAATGAAATAAGCCAGTCCCCTCTCAATGCAATTAGTATTAATCACCACAGCTGTTTATTAATAGTAGTTGCAGCTGTGTAATACCCTCCAATATGTACATCAATACCCATATCCATACTCTGATCCACACATCCCTGATTTCTTTGCTGGTGACTGTGAACCAACCTACTGTGTCCTGGTAATTCCTCCTGCTTGCTGCATGACATGGAACCATGGAATCATGGAGCTGTTAATTTGGAAACACCCTCTAAGACCAGGGAATCTGACCATCCCCCCAGCACTGCCAAGGCCACCACTGCCCCACATCCCCAAGTGCCAGGAGGGTTTTTAAATCCCTCCTGGAATGGGGACTCCACCGCTGCCCTAGGCAGCTGTGCCAGGGCTGGACAACCCTTTCTGGGAAGAAATTTTCCCAATATCTAACCTAAATCACCTCTAGTGTAACTCGAGGCTATTTCCACTTGTTCTTTGAGAAAAGAGACCAACCGTCACTTGGCTGTCCCCTCGTGTCAGGGAGTTGTGGAGAACGAGAAAATTCCCCCTGAGTCTCCTTTTCTCCAGGCTGAGTCCCTTTCCCAGCTCCAGACCCTTCCGCAGCTCCGTTCCCTTCTCTGGACAGTCATGAAATATCCCCCAGCTCATCTCCAGCAGCCTCCACGCCTCCATCCCACCCTTGGCAGGTTGGACTCTCAGCGTGTGCCGGGGCTCACAGAGGAGTGAGAACCCCTCAACTCCGTGCCCAGCGCGATTCCTCCCTGCCAACAGCACCGTGCAATAAAGCCTGGCTTAAAAGCCCCATAAACCCAGCAGTTATAAGGCACGGAACGATCTGAGGCAGAGCTGGAGCAGAGGCCTCCTGCCTTTGATGTTTATGGCCGCAGTGGAACAAATGGGAACAATGCCGGGCTTCGTGAGCCCTTCCTAGCGCTCGCAATTTCACATTTGTTTCCAATTTTACCAAGTTGCCATTGTGGGCTCTCCTTCTGCCATTGTCTGAGGAGCGGCGGTTGTAATTTCTCTTTTGTGCTCCGTAATTCGGAGCAGCCCAGGCCAGGCAGGAACATCTGCATGGAGGGCCCTGCCCTCCTGCACCGCGGCCGTGTTGGAAGGTCACTCTCCTCATAAACTTCGTTATCGCTGTTGGTTTTATTCATTATATTTGACATATTAAGCTTCTGTATCTTGGCATAAAGGACACAATATTGCAGCATATTGGCAAGCTCATTTGCTTTTCACAGCCAGTGTTGTGTCCAAATAGCAGTCCCTGGGGAGCAACACGTGGATATAGACTGCAGGAAAATGAGACTCAGCAGCAGGTGGCCTTTTGCAGCCTAATGAACACGGCAATCTGTTACCAGCACGGCGAGGCTTTTCACCAGACAATTAGGCAACTAAGCATGTAATTATTCAGGCCAACAAGAAGATCCTCTTCTCTAATTTCATCTTTTCATTGCTGTTTACTCACCCACACTCCCCTCATTAATGAGAGATTTTCCAGTCTGTGCTAATTGGTTTCAATAACATTCATTTCAGTTGAAAAGGGAGCGATTCTGTTAATTGGGAATCGAAGGCGTCTTTTCATTTCGAGTGCGTCCTGCCACGGAAATCTGAACACTCTCAACAGGTTCGAGCTAATGAAATTAAGTTACACAACCGCCGGCGGTGTAATAGAAATCAAGTAATTTATTTTCACTGGAGCATGTGCCATAGGTCCCGAACAATTAATCCAGCCCGTTCGGGAGAGCCATCGGAGGAGGCGGTTTGGAACAAACAAGGCTGCAGCTCCAGAGCTGCCGCCGGAATTCTCAGGGTGGTTTCGCCGCTGAGCTCTCCAGCACCACCCAAAATGTTTGATGGGAACGAGGAGCGTTTATAGAAACACTAATTCTTTAAGAGCTCTTTGGGAAATAAACAGAGAGCAGAGCTTGCCGGCCTGTTAAGCGTGAGGGTGGGTTAAAGCAACATAAAATAAATAAGTGGGTGGTTCCCGGCTCTGAAATCGGAGCCCTCCACAGGGCACGTGGTGCTGAGAGTAATGGGGAGCTGTAATCCAATTTCTCCAGTGCTCAGGACCTGGAAAGCAACAGGGAACTGAAGCCCAAGAATCAAATATGTTTGGGGTTTTTCATCGACCACAAGGAATTATTTTGAAGGAAAACTGAGGTTCTCAGTTATCGATGCAATTTCTGGTGTTTACGTTTTAAGGAAAGCTTCAGCCACCTTGTTCCAGCTTTGGGCTTGGAACTGGATGATTTTTAAGGTTCCTTCCATCCAACCTAACATAGGATTCTGTGATTCTGTCATAGAGAAATCTCGGAATATCTGCAGGGAGCACCGAGGTGGAGGAGGCAGCTTGGAGGTGCCTGAGCATCCTGGCCATGCCCTGTCTTTTGCTCCTCATGAAATCCCAGAACAGTTTGGGCTGGAAGGGACCTTCAGGATCATCCAGCCTTCCACTGGACCAGGTTGCTCAGAGGTTGCTTGTCCTGCGGTGGGCGATCCCAACTGCTGCATGTCACTGCAGTGGCCACTAATTTATTAAAAATAAATTTGTAGGCTGAGAACTACAGTCTCTAAGCAATGCCGGGGCTAAAGGATGGCTTTCCGTGTGGGAAAAATAGAGAAACTGTGAAAACTTCAGTGCTTCAGTGTGGAGGACACCAAAGCTGGAGCGTGCCTGAATGCTCTCTGGAGATGAACATGAGCCAAGGGCAGAGGGATTTGGAATTCTCTGCAAATTCAGATGTAATTATGTATTTTTCAATTAAGATACAGTATAAATTTAAACTGTCTTTCAGTCATCAAAAATACTTATGTACAACTGAATAAAAAGTACCCCAAACCATAATTTTCCTGACTTCATCAACTTTTAAGGGGAGACTTTCAGCTTTTCCCACCTATTTTTTTTTCCCCTGGCATTAAAGCAGACCAATAAATTAATTTTAACACAAGAGAAAGGACAGCGTGCAACTTTTGTTTTGATCCAACCCGACCGTGGGAGGTGCTGTTCCAAACCTTTGTGGATAACCCATCCTCTGTGCTGTTTCTCCAGCTGGAATATTCTCTTGGTGGGAGATGCCCTTCCCACCAGCAGGAAGAGGAGCCCTGGTTTGTTGCAGTTGCTGGTGGTGTTTCATCCTGGGTTTATTTATAAGCATTTATGCCAGCATGGGGGATGTAAATGCTAATGTCGGTTCTTTTAAACCCTGGCTTCCCAAACGCATAATAGGCAGAGCCTTATAAAATAATACTCTGCAGCCTGTTATGAATATTTCAGAGAATTATTTCTTTATTTCGCGCAGAGCTCATCGGGCTGACGTTTGATTCATAGCTGCACAAACGCACCTGGGGTTGCTAAGGTTACCCAATTTCATTCACCCATGGATAGTTGAGATCTACATAATCCCATCAGATCTTCCACTGCATTTCCAAGTGCCGTTGATGAATGGGGCCTTGCTCAGATGATGTGTCCATTTACATGTGATATATCTCACAAGTCCTGTCTTGGGGAATATTGCAGCTGATGAAATTTCCCATTATGTGCACACACAGAAGGCAGAGGTGCGTGGGTTTATTCTCAGCTGGAACAGGCCCCAGAATTAGGAGCCAAGGTGGGTGTTTTGTGCTTGAATCTCACTTTTTCTGCCCAAATTTCGATCATTGTGACTGTAATACCAGCCTGTGTTTGGTCACAGTTCTCTGCAGGGGTACCATCTCCTGGTTGCCACCAGAAAGGCTCAGCCCCTCACTCCACTGAGCCAGGGTTTACCAGTGACACCCTCATTACCTCTGAATGGGAAATATCCCGTGAAAAGTGAGCACTTCTTCCAGCAGAAATCGCAGACCCTGGGGCATGGCCCAGGTTGGGCATCGTGGCTCTTGGTGGTGACAGAAACCAGGGGACAGCTGGGGCAGGGGGGAAGGTGCACCACAAGTCCTGAGGACATAGATTACACACAACCAATTAATTCCTGTGTTAGAAACCACAGCCAAGCCATAGGGGCCCCCTTTAATTCGAGTTCGCAAGGACTCAACAGCAACCATTGGCCCCGAGCGCTCAGACACAAAGAAGACTTTAACTCCACCAACCAGCCAAATCCAAATTCCTCTCCCTGTGCCCCTTCTTCACAGAAACCCAGCCCAAACCACATCACACAGGCTGGGAAGCACTGGAATTGTCGTCGTGGAACCCCCAGGACCAAACTGAAGTGTGGATGCAGCCGGGGTGGGTATCCCAGGGGAGCATCCCTCCCTGATCCAGTCAGCCCCGCTGGTACACAGTGGGACAGATCCTGTTTGCATAGAAAGGGTGAAAATCAAACAAATTCGGCGTGAGAGGGGCGAGGACAGTCCCGTGTCATTTATTCCCGGAGCAGACCTAGCTGACCTCCAAACCCAGAGGTGTTCATCCCAAATCTTCCCGGAGATGTATTTGTAAGCAGAAGGAGGAAACTGTTATTGAGGCGATCTGAGGCTGGAGCCTGTGCAGCCCTGCAAACCCACGCTGCATTTCATCCTTTAAAAGCTATCGCTTTACTGAGCAAGCTGCTTACTACAATTATACACTGTTTTTCTTGGCCCCCAGCTACATTAAACATCCATTTTACGGCGTTTGCCGTGCGGCCCTGAAAGCCTGGCTCCCGAGGAGGGGGTTGTAAAGGGTTCTACTGTAAAAATGGACACGGGTTCCTCATTAACTTTATAGTTTTACTGCCTTGTTTTGGGGCACCTTCCCTTCCTCCCCTCCTGTGGGTGTGCACAGCTACTTTACCCGAGTGGATTTGGCCGGGAACGTTTTCCAGCAGCATCCTCTGCTCTTTGCTGCAAAGCCCCTCCTAAAGTGCATCCAAAGCCCCTTCTATGAAAGCCCCCAGGGCGAGCACAGAATCACAGAATCTCGGAATCACAGAGTCACTGAGCGGTTTGGGTTGGAAGAGACCTTAAAGAACATCCAGTCCCACGCCCTGCCAGGGGCAGGGACACCTTCCACCAGCCCAGCTTGCCCCAAGCCTTGTCCAAATCCTCTCCCAGGATTTCTCCCACGGCGGCTCCCCTGCTATCAGGAATAAGGCACCTCTGGCAGCGGCGAGGGCAGAGCTCCCTGCAGGAAAATTGATGTTTCCCACACGTTCCCAGGCCAGCTGGACTCTTTTACACCCCTGCACATTATCGAGACAGGCAGAGCAGCCGATTAAATCATGTTTGAACGTGCATAAAACCTGTCCCCGTTCCTGCACAGCCTGGCCAGGCACAGGCTGTGCCTGCTGCTAATTATAGCCGATAAAAACTGCCCGGCGCGGCGGAGCCCTCCCGGAGCAGACAACGTCTCGAGCTGTTGATTATTTAGCCCTATTATATATTGATAGCTTAGGATTTATTCCTGAGAGCCGAGCCCAATAGCTGGGGCTCGGCTGGCGCTGGGGAATGGGCTCTGGGGCCTTTAGCCCGGGGTAATCTATCAGCGGGAGGAGCAGGAGGAGCAGCAGCAGCAGGAGGAGGAGGAGGAGGAGGGTGCTCCGGCAATTAGGGAGCAGCAATCCCCGCGATGGGCTATCGGCAGCATAATAGCGATAATGGCTTTTACTGGCCAGGCCGGGCACGGGGCTGCTGGGGAAGCAGTGACATGAGATAAATAGAGAAAGGCTCATTAAAAGCTGCTGCGAGCGCGGGCGCGAGGCACCACGGTGTCTGGATGGAGCAGATCGTCCCGATACGGGCGGATGTTGCAGGGAAACCTAGATGGCTGCGAGTTTAAGGGCGTACATTAAGCTGGTGTTTGTGACAGAATTAAGTTATTTCTTATTACAGCCCCGCCCCGCCTCCCCACGGTACTATTTTTACCGCCTAGGCTGCGAGATGCCCTGTTTTCCCCTGGAGTTTTCTGTCCCAAAATGCCAGATCCTCCCCAAAAACTCTCCTCTGCCAATCACCAGCGCTGCCAAAGCGGCGAAGAGCAGCTCGGAGCTGTGGAAAGCTTCACCTGCAAGGGAACGTCTTCTCACAGGGGTCAAATGTCCATCACCCAGCAGCAGCGCTGGTCAGGCAACATCAGGCAGAGATCTCTGCTCTCTGTGACAGGGACAGGGCCCAGGAACGGCTGGGGCTGTGCCAGGGGGGTTTAGTTTGGATATCAGGGAAAAACTCCTCATCCAGAAGGTGTTGGGGCACTGCCCGGGCTCCCCAGGGAATGGGCACATTCCCAAACGTGCCAGAGCTCCAGGAGTGTTTGGACACCACTCCCAGGGATGCCCAAGGTGGAATTTTTGGGGTATCCGTGCGGGGCCAGGGGTTGGACTGGATCATCCGTGTGGGTCCCCTCCAGCTCAGGAGATTCTGTGATTCTATTTTATGAGCAGCTACAGGAATGGTGACCATCCTCTAGACCCACTTCTCCGTATTTATTACAGCCTGACTAAACAGTTCTGATCCATTAAGGACTGGGAATCGGCTCCAAATGCCGGACTCCATGATCTGTTCACACGAGGAGAGCTGAGCCTGGAATTGGAAGGGGGATTCTGAGGGAGGCAGCTCTCCAGAATGAAAATGTGCTTTACCTTCGTTAATGTTTCACCCTTAAACAAAGACCCTGGGTGCAGTAATTAACAGGTGAATTATGAAGGCACCAGCTCACACCCAGGAATAAAGGAATACTTTTACTACAAACCCCTTAAAGATGAGCCGGCAGCAAGGTGTGCAGGTTAATCAAGTGTTCAATAACACATAAATTAATATACTGGTAATGAATTGCCTCGTTTTGTCATCACCCAATTTGTGAGAGAGACACGGGGTATCAGAGAAGAAATTCGTATCGGAGTTGTGCTGCCTGAATTAACGGGAGCTGGGCACTGGGAGAGGCACAGGGCGAGCATCATTCCCTGGCAAACACCACACACATCCCTCTTCTCTGAGAGGAGGCAGTGAAAGGGTCCGGCTTGAAGATTTTCTCCTTCTGAATATTTCAGTTTAGCTGAATATAAATAAATCAGGCACTTCCAGACTCAGCAGGATCCTCTCTCCTGCGATATTGCTCTGTCATCCTATTCCTGCCCAGCCTTCCCTCGGCATCGGCCCGGCTGCATCCGTTATTAGTTCTGTGCTCAGGGCTGGCCCGGGTGGATCCGGTTACCGGAACACCCAGTGGCAACTGGGAGCTTTCCCACAAACCAGTTTGGCCTCCCAGTGCCTGGAGAAGGCTGGGAGCAGGCCCATCCCAGCAGTGACATCCCTGTTCCCAGCATCAGCCCTGCTCCCGCTGCCCCCGCCCACAGTGGGATCAGATCCAAAGGGAGCCCCGGCACAGGGGGCAGGGACTGTGTCCCTGGGGAAGGGATTCCACCCCCTGGAATGTGCAAAATCCCACTCTATCCACACAGGCGGGGTTTTTTTGGTATTATTTCTTCTCTGTAAGGCACTTGGAGTCAGCGAGCTCAGGCCTTTCCTGAACATCCCTAAAGAGACAAGGAGCTGGGATGAGCTGGGAACACTGGAGGCTGCTGGGATGTGCTGGGAGCAGCTGGGATGGGCTGGGATCAGCTGGGACATCCTGGCACTTGCAGGGATGACTTGGGATGTTCACCACTGTGCTCAGCTGCCCGAGCCACACCGAAGCTGGCTGTGAAGGGCACGGGCTCTGTCCAAGCATCCCACTTTTCCCAGCCCTCTTTCTTCCCAGTCACACTTCCCACAGACACGCAGGCATCAGGACATGACTGCTGCTCCCAGATTCCAGGCAAAGGCAGGGAAGCAGGAATCTGGCAGAGCACCTTCATTCTGGGAACTCCTACATCACCATCAAGCACAGCGCACGAAACATCGGAATTTTACCGCAACGACGGCTTTGGAATTGTTTCCAAAAAAAACATGCCTGAAGGTTTTCCCTGAATTTCTCTGAAGATTCATGGGATCTATTTCCCAAGCAGGCTGAGCTTTACCGACGTGTTCTGCTCAGCAAACGAGCGGATCCGATAGTGCCGGGCCGGGAGGATTTATTGATCTCGGCACTGAGAGCGCCTTGGCTCCGGGTGGACGAGGCCCTGCAAAACACGGATTGATTTTAGAAAGAGCTGCCAGGAAGAGCTGGGATAGCTCAGGGATGGCAGAGGCACCCGCTTCATTCCTCAAATATTTGTCCACCGCCACGGACACGGCCGGAGGACACGGCTCCAGGGGAGGGATGGAGTTGGGAGATGCTGAAATGTGTGGCCTGAGCACCCCTGGTGGCGATGGGACCTGGCAGGACCACGTCCTGTGGAGCTTGGTGGGATTGGAGCATCCCCCTGTCCCTCCTTGGGGTGTCCCGCACCCCTCAGGGCTCCAGGCCCAGGAGCTGGACTTGTTCCTTGTTGGGGCCAGCTCGAGATGCTCTGTGATTCCGGGATTCCGGGATTTTGTGCCTGACCCCCTCTGGCTGCATTAAGCTCCCCACGATTCACAATTCCTGCTCTTCTCCAGGCCCTGATTTGCTTTCTCTTCCTTACATGGACACTGAAGACATTCCCAGGGAGAGATAGCAGGGAGCAGGGGCAATGCAAAACTCAGACTTTGGAGGTCTAATGCCGACCATATGCCTTCAGCTGCACGCTCATTACGCCTAATTTGCATGTGCTAATTTCCAGTGCGCACAGAAATCGTGGTGAGCAGCGCACCCTCAAAGCTCAGGCCTCCATCCAGTCCTCCCAGACTGCTGGGAATTCTCCTCCCGCAAAGGGGACCAAAGAACCACGATGGGCATCAAAACCCAAGGGAAACAACAACTAAAAAAAGCCATGGCAGTTGTTAAAATGTCTTGTGTTCCTTTCCCGCATGAGAGAAACTATTTAAACTGGCACAAAATAAATTTAAGGAGCATATTCTTGGAATTACACAGAAAAAATACTCCATACGTTTTGGCAGCAGCTAAACATATCCTTAATGGAATTCATATGGGGCCTGGAGTGATCACAATGTTTGGAGAGGAGCCAGATAGTAAGTAATTTAAACATCACAGGAAATTAAATTTTAGAATTCAATTTTGCATAAAGTTTTCTGTAATGAAAATGTCACACATAAATTATGAAGTCTGATTATATTCTTTTTTGACTTTTTAATAAAATAATAGAGGCACTTGACAGTCAAGAACAAATGCATATTTTATGTGAGGAGCATTACGTTAAAGCAACGTCCTGTGGAAATAATGGAACAGATGTTAACACTGCTCTATCAGTTATCAGGTGCTCTGTTCAACAGCTTCAAACACAAGTATTTATTAAAAATGCTAACGGGATTGTCTCCAGGGTTATCTAATTGCGGGCTTAAAATGGAGGTCTTTAATGTAATTAATTATAGCTGTGGAATTATAGAGTTAGGCCATAATTTATTGGATATGTGGATGCGTTCTCGTATAAATTATACGCTGCTGTTAATATAGAATTAATTCGGGGCAGGAGGAGAAGGACTTTGGTGAAAACACAAACTTGGTCATGACAGAGCCATAAATCAGAACCGATCCGTATTGTCCCTTTGTTTCCACGGAGGGGCTCAAACTTCACCCGCCCTGGGGACCATCGAGCACCAACCCTGAGAGACCCAGCTGGTCCTGCAGGGTGGTGGACATGCCGATGGACATTGCTGTGGCCACCATGGTGGGCATTGTGGTGGGCATTGCAGTGGGAATCATGGTGGGAATCATGGTGGGAATCATGGAGGACATTGTGGTGGACATTGCAGTGGGAATCATGGAGGGAATCATGGAGGGAATCATGATGGGAATCATGGTGGGAATCATGGAGGAGTTTGTGGTGGGAATCATGGTGGGAATCATGGAGGGAATCATGGTGGGCATTGTGGTGGGCATTGCAGTGGGAATCATGGTGGGAATCATGGTGGGAATCATGGTGGGAATCATGGAGGACTTTGTGGTGGGCATTGCAGTGGGAATCATGGTGGGAATCATGGTGGGAATCATGGAGGAGTTTGTGGTGGGAATCATGGTGGGAATCATGGTGGGCATTGCTGTGGGAATCATGGTAGGAATCATGGTGAGAATCATGGAGGACTGTGGGGGGCATTGCAGTGGGGATCATGGTGGGAATTATGGTGGGAATCATGGAGGACTTTGTGGTGGGAATCATGGTGGGAATCATGG
>WEKY01044923.1:12263-40308 GCA_013390045.1 Picathartes gymnocephalus | reverse complement strand
ATATCAGGGGGAAAATCATGGGGGATTGTGGTGGGCATTGCAGTGGGAATCATGGTGGGAATCATGGTGGGAATCATGGAGGACTTTGTGGTGGGAATCATGGTGGGAATCATGGTGGGCATTGCAGTGGGAATCATGGTGGGAATCATGGTGGGAATCATGGTGGGAATCATGGTGGGCATTGCAGTGGGAATCATGGTGGGAATCATGGTGGGAATCATGGTGGGAATCATGGAGGACTTTGTGGTGGGCATTGCCGTGGGAATCATGGTGGGAATCATGGTGGGAATCATGGTGGGCATTGAAGTGTACATTGCACAGGCAGCACGGTGGGAATTGTGGTGGATATGATGGTGGGCATTGTGGTGGGCATCATGGAAGGCATCGTGGTGGGCATTGCATGGGCATGGTGGTGGGAACGGTGGTGGGTGTTGGGGTGGGAATCGCAGTGGGGACCACGGAGGACATCGTGGTGGGCATTGCTGTGCTCATCGTGGTGGGCATTGCTGTGGTCATCATGGTGGGCACGGCGGTGGGCACTGCAGTGGGCATGGCAGCAGGCCACACGTCCAGCTGTAAAGCACAGCCCTGCAAGAGCCACCAGAAGCAGCTTTAGATCAGCAAAACTGTATTGATTATCCACAAAACCGGTTTTTGGCCAAGGGCATTGCTCTGCAGCCTGTCTATAATAACACCAGCTTGGCTTTGTGGCTTTTTCCATATCCTGACAAAGTCCTTGGTGCCTCTTTCTGCTCAGCAGCACCGGATGGGTGTTTTGGCTGGGGCTGGCACCCAGGGCTGCGTGGGATCCTTGCCCTCCTCCTCACCTTGGGATCAAAAGGCTGCAGCATTCTCCCAGCTGAGAACATTGGGAGGTATCAGGATGCGACCCCAGTGCTGGCTGTATCCCAAAAATTATCTTTGCACGGAGCAGGCAGAGGGATATCTTCAGTCCTATCACGGAGATATCAAAAAGCTCCATCCCTCTGGCAGGGGACATTAAAATAACCTGGCACAGCAGCCACGGGAGCTGACCCAGCCTCGAGCATGGCTGGAGATTCCTGAGGGAATGTGCCAAGGGTTTTCCTTGCCCTTCCCATGCTGTCCCCCATGCATCCCTGTCCCTAAGAGATGATAAATGTGCCAAGAACAGGCTGAAGAAAGAAAAACAGATCAGAGGGTTTGCAGTTTGTGCTCATACCCAGCTCCCGGTCCCTCCTGGTTGGGACTGGGATGCGGGATGGGCAGTGGGCTTGGGGAACACCTGCAGCAGCAGCAGTTGGGTGAACAGGGGTCATGCAGGTGACCTGTCCCAGGAGCTCAGGCATGGGCTGGGTTTTTGGGGACTGGTGAGGGACAGGAATACCCTGAGGAGAGACCCCTGCTCCTCTCAGAGATGTCCTGGAGATTCCTTCTCCCCTCTTTGGGTGTCCCAGAGGGTTCCCAGCATGAACCAGCACTAAAGGCTGACAAACCCCCACTCCTGGCGTTGGTGGCAGAGACATTTTGTCCCTGCAAGAGCAGCACAACCGCCCTCCTGCTCCCACGGCACGACCACACCAGGCGATCCCAGTTTTGGGACTGGTTTCTGCTGTGGTGGCAGCTGGGACTGTCCCCACGCTGAATCCTGCTGCCAGTTTGAGGAGGACCTGGTGGCAGGCGTGGCTCGTCCCTGGGCATGTCCCCTCTGCCATCCCCACGAGGGCACCTGGATTCCTGCCAGGAGGATCCACAGCAAACCCACAGCTGCAACAGGCTGTGCAGCCTCCCCCAGAAAAATACAGTGGGATTTGTTTGCCGGGATTTAAATGGGTAAATTATTTGAATTTCTCCACCCCCAGGTGAATGATTTAGATGGCCTTGACCCCAGGCTGACTGCAGGGATTAATGTGGGATAATGATTGCTGAGGCTATCATTGCAGCAGGCATCATTAATTATCCTTATTGATTGGAGCTTTCAAAGATAAAGCATTATGCTGACTGGAAAATACCCTCTTCCTGCAAGGTCAAGGCTAAAATAGGGCAGCTAAATAATTGCATTAACAAACAAAGAAATAAAAATAACCTCTCCCAGAGTTGTGTAATTAAGATCCAATTACGGTGTTTGGCCCTGCTGGCGGAGCAGCCTTGCCTTGTGTGGGATGTGGGATAGAGGATGGGGGATCTCACGGGATCCTGCCAGGTTCACCTGCAGCCCTGAGGGGCTGGGGGATCCCTTGGAAATACTCCTGGGATGGGAAATTAAAAGGGTCAGGTGGAGAAAACAACAAACGGCCTCAAATCCTATTACATCACTTTGGGGTCAGAGAGTGGGGTTCAGAGCTGTCCTGGGGGTGTTGCTGCTGGTGTCCCTCACTCCCCTTTTCCCCTCCTGCAGCGTTCCTGACCACACCGAGCACCTGGCTGCAGGTCGCTCCCGTTTTTGTCCTGCATCACTGGGCACCCAAAATCTCAGGTTGCCCCATCCCCAGAAGTGTCCAAGGCCAAGCTGGATGGGACTTGGAGCAACCTGGGATGGTGGAAGGTGTCCGTGCCCATGGTAGTGATGCCTTGGATTTTAACTTCCATATTGCTCAAATCCTGCAGTACTCAGTGTGTAAGTCTGAGCTGTCTTGTAACCTGTCAGCTGCTGCTCTCTCAGACTGTGACAGACACAACAAACCTCTCCAGGCCGGCTCTGCAAGGACAATTCGGGCTGTGCTGGGCCCAGAACGTGTAAACCAACATCTTGAGAAAGGACGGGCAAGCCAGGGAGAATTCCATCAGTAGCTGAAGTTTTAATTGGCGAATTTATGCTGATATGCAAATGGACCAGAACCTATAACTGGGGTGAGAACTCGTGACTCGAGGTCCATCCTGGGGGTCCACCTTAGGGTGCAGTGGCAGCCTGGGGCTCCCCAGGGTGTGCCTTTGAAGGCCTTCAAATAAATATCCACCTTTATTCCCTTACTCCTGTCTGGACTCTGTTTGCAGGTAGCCCATTCAGGCATCAGCAGGGGGTGGAACAAGTGGGCTTAAAGGTCCAACCCAAACCTCTGGTGACTCTATCACCCCAGGCCACCACACCAAAGGAGAAATCATCCAAACCCAACCCTTGAAACCACCTTGGGTGGGAGGGAGAGCAAACCTCGGTTTCTGGTTCTGTGTGTGCTGGGTGAGAGTGAAGATTCCCATCTCCTGCAGGAGAGCTGAAGCCCTACAGAGACGTGTGATGTCAGAGTTATTAAAGCCCCAAAAGCGGCCTTGGTTTGGCCCTGCCACCCCTCCAGTGCCGGCAGCACGGCACAGCCGGCTGGGAATTATTCCTTGAGGAATATTTGCCTAAAGGCCTCCGTTTATTTCGTGTTTTGTCATGTGCTCCGCTGCCTGATAGGATGCGATGTGAGGTTGTGAAGTGTGTTTCGAGCTGAAACATTTTTTTGACATCCATTTAATTAGAATTATTTTAATTCGAACATTTGTCATTAGGAAAGCGGACGATCTGGCACGCGCTCCAGCAGCCGTCCTGCTCCTCGCCATTAGGAATTCGTAAACCAATAAAATAATTTATTTAAACACCAGTATCAATTTCCATTTAAGGAATTCTACAGCTTGGATTTGAGCTGAGGGAGCCCAGTCTGTATCAGAGGGAAAGATCGCCTCCCATCGTGGGGAATTGCTCTGAACGGGGGAGTAATTCATCCCTTACAATGGGTTTCAGATTCCCGAGGATGGGAGCACGGGATTGAGCACGGCCAGGGTGACGTTTCTCAGAAGCAGGACCAGCTCCTCAGGATGTTTCCCCGCTGCTGGAACAGGGATGGGAACCTGCCCAGAGGACACAGGAAAGGAGGGGTGTGTTGGTGCAGGGACCTGCCCATCCTCTGCCCTCTGGCACCCAGGCAAGGGACCCTGCTCCTGGGCCTGGCACAGCACCAAATCCATTCCCTGTGGAGAGTCTTCCCCAGAGCCCTGCAGGAGCACGCTGAGGATCCGCAGGGGCACACTGAGGCCGCACCCTGGCAGGATCAAAGCTCTGCTTCATCCTGCTGCAGGTTCAGCCTCAAGGATTAACAGATGAGACCGAACGGTTTTGATTTCCAGCTGGGGTGTTTTTTTTTTGCCGAGGCGATCCAGAAGCGCTGGAAGATGGAGCTGCAGTGGTGGCGATGGGAGCAACCAGGGCTGGATGCTGCTCCTGTGCTGCTGGCATTGGTGTGGCTTGTGCTGGGAACAGCAGGAGCTGTGCTGGCCACGGGCCAGCGCCCACGGCAGGGCGGCATCGGCGCGGAGCCTGCCCTGACAGCTTCATTAGCCAGAGACAATCTTTGCAGAGTTAGAGATGTCACCTTGGGTAATTAATACATCCCCAAATATGCAGATTTCCCTGGGCTTCTCGGGCACAATAACCCGGCGAGCAGCGTGGGGTGAGATGGAGGGGAAATCTCTCAAAGAATGGTGCCGTTCTTTAGAGTTATCACTCATTATAGGTTGCAAAAGCGGGGGGAAAACTGAAAAGGCAACTCCAGGAGAAAAAGGAGTTTGCATTATTGTTCACCCTGTGAAAAGCGAGGTGCAGGATGTAAAGCACCGGGGGAAAGCTGCCAACAATAGAGCCCGTAGCAACAACAACTTCTAAAGGGGAGAGGGTGGCTGCACATCCCACTGCCCACGCCTTGATCTTGGTGTTCCAGCCCCGGGAGCCAGGCGGCCCCGTGGGGACAAAGACCCCCTGCTGCCCACCAGACAAAGGCAGCTCCTTCCCCCAGCACAATGCACCCGGCACGGGCTGGCACACGGCACAGCTGCACCCCTGCACGCACACGCTGCACCCCGGAACGGCTGCGCCCACCCAGGGGGCACACCGAGGGGTGGCTGGGCAGGAGCGGGGGGCTGCGGGGTGCTGGAGTGCAAGGGAGCCCATGGGGGTCCCATCCCAGTTGGCACAGCCCATGGTTCCCTTTGGGATCCCATCCCAGCTGGCACAGCCCATGGTGTCCTTTGGGATCACAGCCCATGGTTCCCATTGGGATCCCATCCCTGCTGGCACAGCCCATGGTGCCCATGGGGATCCCATCCCTGTTTGCACAGCCCATGGTTCCCTTTGGGATCACAGCCCATGGCGCCCTTTGGGATCCCATCCCAGCTGGCACAGCCCATGGTGCCCTTTGGGATCACAGCCCACGGTGCCCTTTGGGATCACAGCCCATGGTTCCCATGGGGATCCCATCCCATGATCCCATCCTGGGCCCATCACCCACAGCATCCTGAGCAAAGGCACATCCAACTCCTCACTCACCCCCCACCATCTCCTCCTCTCCCTCCCCTGTGGGAGTTATTTTTAGCTTTCGGGGGCCTGCTGGTGCCTCTCCCCACCTTTGTCAGCGAGCACAAACGGCAGGGTTCAAAGCACATTTCCCTCGTTGCATTAGCGAGGAGCGGAGTAATTTTGACTCAATTTTTACATGCCAAGGTCACCATTAAAAAGTCATCATTCGGCTGCTCCCAGGGCTGGGTCCTGCCTGTGCTGTCATTAGAGCAGAACTTCAGGAGGTTCTGCCTGAAACGAGCGGGTATTTTTAGCTGAGAGCATCAGAGAGGGAGCTGGGGGTGCGTGGGGAGATAAGGGCATGGTTTAGATTTCTGCCTTTACGCTCCCTGTCACATTCAGAAAAATAAATCGTAATTTTGATTTTCCACGTCCCTCAGGGAGAGATTGACAAGAGCATCCAGTGCTGGTAATTGGATCATTCCTCTGGGAAAGTTGGCTCCTCCGCTGAAATCCTTACATGCTCTAAGGAAAATTGTTCTCAGCGTTATTGAAAATATTTTAGGAGACGGAAGATTCTGGGGCCTTTCCAATTCGAGTGCTCGGGTCGGTCATGCCAGAGGAAGACAATAATGGGAACCAAATCTGGAGAGCGCTGCACTTAATTGGAGCCCAATCCTGAGAGCTCGGAAGGCCCAGGACCCCCGGGGGCTCTGAGCCCTCCTCTGGTGGGGACTTGCAGGAAGGAGCCATCCAGACGTGCTCCAAAACAGATGCCTGAAATAAATTATTGAAAATCTTTGGGTTTTTTTTTTTTTTTTTTTTTTTTTTTTTTAAGAATGAAAAATTCAAGTGTTTTGACATGGGTAAGTGCTGGAGAGCGGGGCCGCGAGAAGCTGGTGCAAAACCTTTCCTGAACAATCCCTTTCCCTGCTGCTGCAGGATTTTGGAGACACACCTTTGGGATATGTTTTAGCAGTGGTTTGCAGCCCCTGCTTGCCTGCTCAGGATGATGAGGTTCCTGGTAGAGATGCTCTGTCACCCTCACCCTCCATCTGAAGGAGGCTGAAGCCAGGTGGAGGTCGGGCTCTTCTCTGAGGGAACAAGAGACAGGACAGGAAACAATCTCAAGTTTCACTAGGGGAGGTTTAGGTTGGATATCAGGGAAAATTTCTTCATGGAGAGGGTTACCAGTGCCTGGAACAGGGCAGTGGTGGAATCCCCATGCCTGGAGGGGTTTCACAGCCCTGTGGATGTGGCACTTGGGGACATCGGTTAGAGGTCTTGGTACTGCTGGACGAATGGCTGGACTCGATCTTGGAGAGCTGTTCCATCCTTAGGGATTCTGGGATTCTCTTGGCTCCCAGCTGCGACGGGCACCGTGCGGAGCCATGCTGGGCACTCTCCCTCATTCCCTGTGGAAGTGATGGCGCCCTGCACGGTTGTAGCCAGCTCACTTTTGGAGGAAGAGGCTAAACGGGAAGGTTTTGGTGAGATGTCGCCTTTCCTGCCTTCCACAGAAATTAATTGCACAGTTTAATAAGCTAACAGGTGGTTCCACTTCAGAGCGAGCAGATGTTACCCTGAATGAGCCGAGTCCCCACGCGCCATCCCCTCGTCCCCCAGCTATTCCTGCCTTCCTATCTTCCCCTTTCCCCTCATCTCTTCCCTCTTCCCCTTCTTCTCCCTCTGATTTATGAGCAGGTCCAACATGAAGTGTTTTTTTCTGGGCTCTATGAATATTGATGGTGGGGTTGTGCTGACTTGAGCCGTGTTCATAACTTTCTGTGCTTCCTGGGACCGTCCCTTTTCCCAGGCTCTGGCACTGCTCTTCCATCCCGATTCATTCCAGGGAGTTTTTGGGAGGCAGCCCCATTTGTTAGAGCCGCCTCTGGCCTGCACATTTGTCTTGGATTATCTCCCGAGGAGAAGACGATAAGTACTTACACAAACCTACGCCAAAATTAAACACACAAAACAAATGAGCCTGGCATGTTCACATTCTTTCATTTCCAGGGATAATGCCCGGGAGGAAACACTTGTGTGACCGCAGATGGAGGATGGGTTGGGAGCCCCAGGAGGATTTGGGCTGCCCTTCTTTGGAGGAAAGCTCTCCTCTGCTTCCCATATGGAGGGAAAAATTGATAGCACTGCTAATGGCTGGGGCATGGCTGGGCAGCGAGGGGAAGGAGGAGGTAGCTGGGGATGGAGGGAAGACTGGAAAATAATAATGGGAAATGTTTTGATAAGAAGCGTTGCGGTCTTATACAAATATTCCAAAACTTCTGCAGCCCATTTATCCCTAGATTGAACCCAGATGACAGCAAGCTGTTTGCACGGGCTGGAATGTGCCTCCAACAGACACCCAGTTCTCCAGGCTGGGGACCCAGGGGGGAACATGGGGACAGTCCTGGGGGGCTCATTCCCCCCTCGCCTCCTCCAGAGCCCCAAACATCCCTGCCTGACCACGGCCGGGCCCTCCTGCACCCCTGGGACCTGCTCACAGTCACTCACATCCCTCTGTGGTGAAAGGAGAAGCCTCACGGTAGGGCACAGTCCTGGAAACTGTGAATGGCACGTGGAAAGCACCTCAAGTTTTGCAAAGGCTGGAGAGGGCCCTGCCCACAGTAAAAGCCCACAGCAGCCTGGCACATCCCTGTGCCCTGGAGAACATCTAAAGCAGAGCCACTGAGCATTTCCACCTCTCCCTTGGCCACCCTCCCTTTTGCCTGCTCTTCCTCTAGCAGGCACCACCACTGAGATTTCCTTTTTATCCCTCTTAAGCTGCTTCTGATGTTGAGGAACAAGTGGCAATAGAAAGTGTTGAACACTGATCCCTGATTTCCTCCTGGAAGCTTGAAGTGTGATCCCGGTGTTTGTTTTCCCTGGAGCAGCTGCAGGGATGGGAGCATCCAGCAGGGGCCACAGCACCGTTCCCTGCTGGGGTTTTGGCTCTTTACCTCTGCACAGGCAATGTCTGGAACTTGGAGTTTTGGTACAAAATTCAGCAAGAAAATCCACTGGCACTGGGTAAGAGCCATTCCTTTGTCAGCAGTCACTGGGGGCTTCTGCCCTCAGCTTCTGCAGAGCATTTGGGAAGGATGAACTCCAAACACTGCAGCATCCCGGCCATTTCTTTGCTCCATCCAGGAGCAAAATTTCCAAGGAAAGGACTCTCCAGCCTGGCACAGCTGCCCAGGGCAGTGGTGGAGTCCACATCCCTGGAAGGATTTAACACCCATGTGGATGTGGCACTTGGGGACGTGGCCTCGGCAGTGCTGGGGGAATGGTTGAACTCGATCTCAGATTTTTCCGACCTATATAATTCCATGACTTTATGATTTTGTGGGCTGGTGTTGGCCCCAGAGGCCAGGGCTTGTTGCACAAACAGCGTTGGCTGATGCAGAGCAGTTCCTAGAGAGCACCGATAGAGATCAGCAACGGCGGGAATGAGCTGGGGGTGTGTAATTCCCATCCAGCAGGAATAACCTTCAAAGTCCTGCTGGGGAGCTTTTGGACGACAGCGGAGTTTTCCCTGCTGTAAATGGGATGCGAAAGAATTAACTGAAGTTGGAATGTTATTGTTTGTGTCAGACTCTGTTAACCACGTTAAAACTATATATAATACTTCAATTTCCTATGTCAAAACTCTCTAATGGGCAATATTCCGAAATCAAAGCCTTACGGAGCGGTTAATCTTCCTCACGGACAACGCCAAGTTTAAATCCAGTCCAAATGCCACTTCTCAGTCACAGCTTTAAAGGATTATAAATGATTATAATGGTATTTGTCTACTTGCCTGATACATAAGTTCACGTCAATGTTATCTCGAGAATTGACATTCGGTTTCATCTCGGAGGTGAGAGAATAAACTGTTGACTACCAGCTCCAGAGAGGAAAATGGATTAGCTCTAATGTAATTAGGGCTCCATTCACAGATGATTATTTTCTGCAGGCGCACAAACGGCGCTGATAAGGAGCGCGCTGGGCAGGGGCGAGTGGGGGACACGGGGCTGGATTTGCTCTTTATCCTGCACGGGATGATGGCTCCCTGTGTGCCGCTCCTGCTTCAGGCCTGCACAAGGTTTGGGCGGTGCCCAAAGGCAGCCGGGGCTCCAGCACTTGAATTTCCATGATTTCCATGTGGGTGCTGATGGGGATGAGGGTTTGGTGCCAGTCGCCCTCTGCCAGGCCAGGCCTTACGGGGCAGAGTCTCTGTTTTGGTGGCTTTCTTTTTCCTGGGTCTTGTCCCAATGTGCCAACACCAACATCAACGCCAATGTCAACATCAACACCAAAGCCAAAATCAACACCAGTGTCAAAATCGACACCAAAACCAATGCCAACACCAACACAAATGCCAAAATCAACACTAACATCAGCATCAATACCAACACCAAAGCCAAAATCAACACCAGTGTCAAAATCAACACCAATGTCAACATCAACATCAGTGTCAACATCAAGACCAAAGCCAAAATCAAGACCAAAGCCAAAATCAACACTAGTGTCAAAATGGACACCAAAACCAATGCCAACACCAACACAAATGCCAAAATCAACACTAACATCAGCATCAATGCCAACACCAACGCCAGCACCAATACCAATGCCAACATCAATGCCAAACGAACACCAATGTCAACGTCGATGGTCAATGGCACCACCACCACCACCACGGCCTCCTCCAGCTCAGGGTTTTTAACTCCTTCCAGCACTCCAAACCCAGAGACCCAAAGACTAAAGCCACTGTGCCTTTTTAATCCGTTATTTGTCTGTGTGACTGTTTAGATCTTAAAAATACATGGAAGAATGAGGATTGTCCCCAAGGATAATGGGACAATGGGAAGCAGCGACGATTTAATGGAAATAAATAAATGAATCTGCATACACTGGTGCTAATACAAATGCTTTGTGAACAGTATGAAAGATTTTGCATTATTTTCAAAAAAGCACAAAACCCTTTTCTTTCGCACTAAAAACGCAATTTAATTTTAAGTCACGTGATAAATGGTGGCAAATTGAACTTTATTACGAATTCATGAACGCAGCTTAATGCGATTGTTCTTTCTGGCCTTTGTGCTTTGAGGACAGTCCCTTCTGCCACGAGGTTATTTTTTAACTCCCCAATTCACCAGTGATGACCTGTGATGTGCCTGGCCCGCGGGTGCCAGCAGAGCTGCGCTCCGTGTCCAGCAGGATGCACTTTGGGATCACCAGCCGTGGAAAAGCCTCTGCTGCCTTCCCATCCCCTGGCTGGGCAGGAAAGAGCCTCGTGCGGAGAACTGCAGGGGAATTACGGAGCGGGGATTATTTCTGAAGACAATGCAAACGCCGAGGCGTGAACGTGACTGCGGCGACGCTCCGGCGCGGAGCTTTGGCCTCGGCAGCCTTGGCAGCCGGATAATGGCACTGCCAGCCCGGCCTCCAAGCCAGGCTCCAGGGAGCCAACCCAGAAAGTGCCAAGACGTCTTCTTTTGGGCCCGGAATTGTTTTGTTCCCCCTTCAGCCTGGCCAAGTCCTCCTCAACCCCCGCCTGCCAGCCCTCGGGAAGGGGAGCTCAAGGACAGGGCTGAGGAGTTTGTGCCTCCCGTCCCCTCACTGCTGCCCTGAGCTGTCACAAGGTCCCCCCACCACGGAGCCGCCAAAGGAGGTGACATCTGCACATCCAATATTCACCGGCCACGAGGAATATTAAAACTCCCACTCCTTTGGGTGATTAACAGGAACCATCGCACCGGGTCTTTAACAGAATAAAAAACGGACAGATAAAAATTATTAAAATCATGACGGGGATTAAACAGACCTGTGCAAGCAAGAGAAATGCAGTTTGTAGCTGAGAAATCTGTGTGCACACTCTGGGTGTTTCCCTGGGCAGAAAAAGGTGCAGGAAAAGGATTCCCAGTCCTGAAGACAGCCCAGCTCCAGCTGGTTGGAAAAATCTGAGATCGAGTTCAACCATTCCCCCAGCTCCAGCACTGGGCTGAGATTTCTTGCAGGGACTCTGGCAGTAAAATAACCACAGTTACTTAGAAAAACTTCTCCTCTTCTTGCTGGATGCCCCCTAAATTTAGAAGAATTTCAGATGGACAAATTAAAAAGTACATTTGAGATAAAATACACAGTCAGAGGCAGATTTGAACTCCAGATCTCACTCCAAAACCACTTGCAGCTTGACACGGCACAATGATTTACTGTGCTCGTGATTATATCCTGTAGGTAGCAGCTCTGCAAACGGGAAATAATTCAGGCAGGGATGTGGAAAGGGAATAACTTTTCTTCTGAATGTAAGACTTCAAGAGCAGCAGCACAAAGCTGGAGCCCCACAGTTTCCAGGACTTATAAAAAAAGAAGGGAAGCAACTTTTTACACAGCCCCGTAGCGATAGGATGAGGGGGAATGGCCTTAAATAAAGGAAGTGAGATTTGGATTAAATGTTAGGGAGAAATCCCTGCCTGTGAGGGTGGGGAGGCCCTGGCACAGGGTGCCAGGAGAAGCTGTGGCTGCCCTTGGATCCCTGGAAGTGCCCAGGGAGCTTGGAGCAGCCTGAAACAGTGGGAGGTGTCCCTGCCCATGGCAGGGGTGGAGCTGGTTGGGCTTTAAGCTGCTTCCAACCCAAACCAGTGTGGGATCCAGTGATTCTGCGCAATTCCAGAAGCAATTCCATCGGAGGCTGCTCCTTTGGGATGGAGGTGCAGGTCCTGTCCAGCTCCTGGGGTGAAACCTCTGCTCAGTGACTGTGGGGTGTTAAACAATTAACCAGCAGCAGGGCAGGGCGATGCTGATGATGCTGCTGGTGTTCCTTTGGGATCCTGACCCCTCAGAGAGACTTTTTTCCCCGCTGTGCACTGAAAATGGTATAACCATACACAAAATAAACTCTCCTACCCCCTTCCTCCGTGCACCAGGCAACGTTCTGTGAAGGCCCTTCATAAACAGCCTGTCCCACCTTCTCAGATTTAATTATAAAAATACTTGAAACACAATAGTCCTTCACATGCAGGCCTCACTTCCTAATTGAGTTTTGATATGGATATGCGCCCAGGAGACCCGGGGCTGATGCACACAACAGATGGAGGGACCAAGCCCTCTCTCCCCTCTCCCTGAAGCAAAGGCACAGCAGGAGGACGTGTCAGATGTCCGGGCTCATCTCTCCAGCCCCTCCTGCCCGAGGAGATGGAGCTTGGTCGGGTGCAATGGACTGGCCCCGAAATGTCCCCGCAGCGGCCGAGGGGGTCCCCGGGCACCGCAGCACCCACTCCCCCCTGGGGAGGATGCCCTTAAACCTCCGTGAGTGACCTCTGTGTGTGTGCCACCGACACTTCCCTGCCTGGTTAGGCCAGACTGGCACAATTAATTCCGAGAAAAGGTTCAAACCCTAAATGAGAGGCTGAGCCGAGCCAAGCTCGCCGTCCCCGCTCGCGCCGGCGCCGCGCTGGTGGGCAGCACACCGAGGGGGGCGGGGGGGATGACACCCCGGTGATGAATTACTCACTCCTCTCACATTGCCCAGCTGGAGTGGCTGGAGCAAGCCTTAATTTACTATTTATAAACCTCTCCAGCTGTGTTTTCCGAGGCAGAGCAGCTGGCTCGTAGCGGGAGTGTGGAGGAGAGGATGTTAACAGGTTGGCTGGCTGCACCACTCCGCAGAGCGTTTGCGGTGGTGCAGGGAAGGGGTTCATGTGCAGGACAGCACTGAAAAACCCTCCTCAGCCAGGCCAGGGCTGCAAAACCCCCGGGGGAGAGGGGGATCTGGACAAAGTTCCTGGTTAAAGATGATATTCCGGTGATGATTATGGTGGGAAATCAGCCTAGCAAGGCTGAGCGCAGGGCTGGGGGTGCCAGCCTGGTGCCCACCGTGGGAATGGGGGAAAAAACCCTCATTTTTTCACCCCCACTGTCCTGCTGAATCCCAGCCTGGGCAGCCTCTCTCCATCCAGCTCCTGTTGTCCCATTTCACCCCCACAGCTCCAACCCCAGCAGGGACTCACGGAAATGGGAACTCCCCCACACCTCGTCTGTCCCGCTGGGAAAAACCCACAGAAAACCAGCAAAACCCAGTAGAAACAGAGGCAAACCTCACCCTCAGCCCTTCCCCGGGTCAGAAGCACCCGAGGGTGTGGAATTGCTGAGCTTTGTGCTGGGTGACACCTCCCCACGCTCTGCATAGGCTTCTCCCAGCACTGCTAATGCAAACATTTAATTTTGATGATTTATGGCACAGCTATAAAAAAAACCTCTGGATTACGCTTTGGAGTCAAGGTCTCAGCTCCAGAGCACATTTTTATGGAGTCAGCATCTCTGTTTTTAAAAGTTATACTTCAATATTAAATATGACTTTTTTTTTTTTTTTTTCAGCGAGTCAATAAAATCCCTTTGGAGCAGATAATAAACTCAGTTCTTCTGGGCTGGCTATTGTTTCTAGCCTGGGTCATATCCTGAAGCTTTTAAGGCTGTTCTTTGGCCTCTCCGATGAGGAATTTGGAGTTCAAACCCTCCCAGGCACTGCCCAAGCAGGAGCAGACCCCCAAACCGAGCCTTCCCACAGGCAGGCTCTGTTCCTCCCTCAGTGCAACGTGGTTTGCAGCAGGAATCACCGAGCTTTGGCGTAATTAAATTCTCCAAGCTCTGATCCCTCTCCCGTGGCTGCTCCTGGCTGCTCCATGGCCCTGGAGATGCCCACGGTGGGGGTTTGATGGTACCAGTCCCTGCAGGAGACAATCCCATGTCTGGGAGTGGATGGAATTCACCAAGGAAGCGCTGCACAACGAAACACAACTTGTGCCTTGAAGGGCAGACAAGTGTTTTATGTTTTTACAGCTCTCGGAATTACCCTGTAATCTTATTTATTTTCTAATACGAGTTTCTGTGGAAAAGGGTATCACGAGATAAATGGAAATTAACTGATTATGAGGATTGTCATTCTTTAAGTACATATTTATCAGGCCATTTGCTCATTCTCTTCTAATATCTTGACATAAGAGTGTCAAATTAAACGCTCCCCAGATTAGGATAATACCCAGCACTTTTGTAGCTTTCCTATCTGATTTGCAAAGCTTTCTTCTCCACAAACGCACTTGAAGTTGCTGCTTTACAGGGCGTGATAGAATTTATTTCAGGATTAATAAGCCCTCTCTGAACCATTTAACAAAATCTCTGCAGCATCCTCCTCTTGAACGGGGAACAGATTCCAAGGAGGGCTTTAATTAATTTGTCTAATTAACAGAGGGAACTGGAACTTGGTTCCTTGCTGCAAATTGGTTCGCGTTCACGGCAGCAAACGTCAGCCGAGTTCCAGGGGTGGCCCAGCCCCAGCTCCCAGCTCAGGGGTTATCGGGGGGGGGGGGGTTCGGCTGTACACGAAATTCCGCGTCTAGCCCCACGCGAGGCTCTAATTACTTTTGCCACGTTTCCTTTGTGCAGCGATTCATCCCCAGCCCTCCTTATCTTGTCATCCGCCGGTGTCATTAGCGCCGTTTGAATGCATTAGTGACCCAAGGCGGGTTGGGCGGGCGGCGATTACAGCGGCGGGGCCTGAGTGATGCTTGAAATCTTGGAGTTGTTCCGCTCCGTTTCTACCCAAACGGGAGAGCGAGGCGTCGGTGCTGCTCCGAGGGGGAAACGCTGCCCAGTTTTAGCGCGGCGCGATGGCTTTCCCAATTAATCCCCTTGTTAACGAGGATGCGGCGCCGCGGTGCCCGCTGAGACACGCGGGGCCGGGGCGGCAGAGCTTGCTCGGAGCAGGGGATGCGCTCGGGAAAGCAGCGTCTCAATCCCCCCACAACAGCTCCCTAAAAGCTGCTGCTGCAGCTGCCAGGGTGTGACTGCACCCCCAAATGCCCCCCCCAGCCTCGCCGGCTGCGTCGCTGATCCCAGAATTGTTGGGGTGGGAGAGAACTTAAAGCTCATCCCATCCCATGGGCCATGGGCAGGGACAGCTCCCACCATCCCAGGCTGCTCCAGCCTGGCCTTGGGCACTGCCAGGGATGCAGGGGCAGCCACGGCTGCTCTGGGCACCCTGTGCCAGGGCCTGCCCACCGTCCCAGGCAGGGATTTCCTGCCAATCTCCCACCTAACCCTGCTCTCCATCGGTGTGAAGCCGTTCGTGTGCAGCTGTGCCAAGCCCTGCTCGGCTCAGAATCCTCCTCGAGAGACCTGGTGGCGGAGGAGCAGGAGGAGGCACCACGAGCTGGACGTGGACAGGACCACGCTGGCTGTGCAATCCCACCGGGAAACAGAGCTTTCCAGGCTGAAGGACATCCCTCACCCAAGAACAAACCTGTGGAGTTTCTGCGGACAGAGTTTGTGGTGGTGTGATTCCTGCGTTATGAAGAAGTCCTGCAGCATTTGTATGGACACGAGAGAGCGTGGGGGGAGGATGGAAAAGCAGCCTTGGATCGGGCTGAAATTCATGGGAAGGACTATATCCCATGACTGCCCAAGTACAGAGCATTTTCCTGCCCCAAACTCACAGTGAAATCCCTGAAGTAAGGAATTGTGTGCTCCTTCCCGGCTCCCACGGCAAATTAAATCAAATGCTTGGACAATTAGTACAATCCTCGTGTCAAGGGAACGGCCTCCAGACACAGCAAACACACGGCATGTTTGATAGATCTGAAAAATCTTTATAGTCAAGATATTTTACACTGAGCCACATTGATTTCCCGTCCATTTTTTTTTTATATCAGCGTGTGTAACACCAGCTCAGCGAGGAATACAATAAATACCAGCAGTGATTTATCCGAATGGCACTCAGCAGGCACTTTGCAGTCACTCAGTTCATAGCCTCGGCATAAATAAATCAACAAGGAAACAAAAGCCAGCACGTAAATCCCATGTACAACCTGCACCCTTCTTGGGATGGAAAATCCAAGGGGAAAACAGAGCCAGCGTGAGCCATTCCTGCTGGAGAAGCTGCACATCGGGCTCCCCTTGCTCAGCTAAGAATTTGCTTTTCTCCTTTCATTAAATTTTGCAAAGGTGTTACAGCATTTCATCTGCCAGTCCCAATAGCAAAGGGCCCTGTTATCCCACGGATTACCTGGGCCCCGTCTCCTGGAAATTCAGAAAAGAGCAGGCAGGAGCAGCTCCAAAGAGGCACAGAAATATTCTGTGCTCGGAGTCTGGGGGATGGAAATGGGCAGGAGGAGGTGGGAAGGAGGAATGGGAAGGCTGGAGATTAAAAATACTGATAGTAAGGAGAAGAGGAAAGAGAGGGAGAAGGGGAAGGAGAAGGAGAAGGAGAAGGAGAAGGAGAAGGAGAAGGAGAAGGAGAAGGAGAAGGAGAAGGAGAAGGAGAAGGAGAAGGAGAAGGAGAAGGAGAAGGAGAAGGAGGAGGAGGAGAAGGAGGAGGAGAAGGAGAAGGAGAAGAAGAAGAAGAAGAAGAGGAAGAAGAAGAAGAAGAGGAAGAAGAAGAAGAAGAGGAAGAAGAAGAAGAAGAAGAGGAAGAGGAAAAAGAAGAAGAAGACGAAGACGAAGAAGAGGAAGAAGAAGAAGAAGACGAAGAAGAAGAAGACGAAGAAGAAGAAGAAGAAGAAGAAGAAGAAGAAGAAGAAGAAGAAGAAGAAGAAGAAGAAATTATATATATGCTATATAAAATACAGAATCACACAATCATTAGTATTGGGGAAAGGCCTTTTAGACCACCAAGTCCAACCATTAACCTTACAGTGATACATCCATACAGATACACTTAATTAATGCCGTGCTGGTGTATTTTAGCTGAATTTGAAGCCTCCACATTCAGTGTTTCATTTAGCCTGTTGTAATATTTAAGATGTTGCAGATGCCCCATTGCAGCAGAGATTTGTGCTCCCACAGTTTCCTGCAGCTGTGCCTGGAAGTTACTTTTTCCAATTGATTTTCTAGTTAATTTAAAATAGCAAAACTAATGGCCTGTGTGCTAAATTCAGTATAAAAGTGCATACTTTAAAATGGACTTAAAGCAATTTTAACTGGAGATATTTCTTCAGTCTGCCTGTAGGGGAAAAAAAAAAAGCAAAATAAAATCCATCCTAACTTAATTTGGAGGCCGCAAACCAACTTCCCTGTTGACTGCTTGCTGTGAGGAGCACGAGAGGCTGGTTTACAAACAGGATTTGGGGCAGGGAGCCTGAGAGACCTGTTGCATGTCAAGCAATTTTAATTTTTGCTCTTTTAAAATCCTGATGGCTCTGATGCTCCCACAGATCCAAGGGGATCACCAAAGCCAGCTGCTGTTTCAGGGTATGAAACTGGCAATCCTAGAAACCCTGAGGTCTCCCTAAAAGCCCTGTGGAAGCGCAGGGGATTATTAGATCAATGCTCGTCTATCTGCTCCGAGCCGTGTTTATCGTGCAGCGGGAATGGGGATCGATGGGTCAATGAGGTTTCCATGAGAATTCAGGATCCCCAGGCTCAGCAGCACCTCAGGGGCTGGGTTTGCACCCCAAGGCACACCCACCCCATGGGCCAGGAGTGTGGGCTCACAGAAACGCCCTCGGGTGCCGGCTCTGTGGCCAGAGCAGGGGCGGGAGTGGGGGTGACGACCCGCTTTAAGAGCCGATCTTCGTGACTTGCTCGTTAACCTGATCTCAAGAGCGCGAAGGGCACGAGGGAAATTCAACTTCAAATCAAATCAAAACGCCTTTATTAAAACTCAATTGCGGTAGAGGGGAGAGAAATAAGGAAAAGAGACAGGAAAAGGGGGGGACAGAGAATATAGCTACCAACAAAAGAGACGCGCCCTCGTAGGTCTTGAAGGAGAGCTCTTCAGCCTAATGGACGGGTCTTGCTTTCTTGGGGAGATCTCAAAATCACGGTGGGCTCAGAGAGTCTTTTATAGTTCTTCCAAAAGCGGGGAGGGCAGTGGCCGAAAGGTGGGGGAAATCTTCCGTTGCTTTACAGCAAACACGGCGAAGCGAGCGGCAGCTGTCCGAGAGGCGAGGTGTGAGGCTGGGACAGTGTCACGATGCGCTTTAAAAGCAGATTTTTGTGACTTGTTCGTTAACCTGATCTCAAGAGCGCGCAGGGCACGAGGGAAATTCAACTTAAAATCAAAACAGTTTTATTAAAATACTCAACTCAGATGCGATAGAAGGGACAGAAAGAAGAAAAAAAGACTAAAGAGACAGGAAGGAGGGACAGAGAATATAGCTACCAACAAAAGAGACATGCCCTCGTAGGTCTTGAAGGAGAGCTCTTCAGCCTAATGGACGGGTCTTGCTTTCTTGGGGAGATCTCAAAACCACAGCGGGCTTAGAGAATCTTCTATATTTCTTCCAAAAGCGGGGAGGGCAGCGGCCAAAAGGTGGGGGAAATCTTCCATTGCTTTACTGCAAACAGAGCAAAGCGAGCGGCAGCTGTCCGAGAGGCGAGGTGTGAGGCTGGGACAGGTACGGGCCGTTCGTTTCTGCTCGGCTCTGCAGCCAGCACGGCACAGTCAGTCCACCGTAGCCTGCCCATTGTTCTCTGCACTGGCTCCCTTGGGGACAGCCAGTCCCTCGGCCCACTGCTCAAACACACCTGTGAGCAGCACCTGGGCAAACATCCCACCTTAGTCTGGCCTGGCCCAGACCCTCCTGTGCACAGAGATTTCGGGGTTTCAGCCTCTGTCTCTTCACGACAGTTGGGAGGCAAATCAGGAATTTCTGAACTGTCTCTTACAGTGGGGAATGGTTTTCTCTCCCTCTCCAAGAAAGCGAGCATTTTCTTTCCCAGTTCTCCTGGATGTGGGAAGTTCCTCCCCGTGTTCTTTCTCCGCACGTGCAAGGAGGGAGGTTGATCCTCTCTGCAGCAGCAGCAGGGAAGCAGAGCTGGGTGCTGGGGCAGACCCCTGATCTCGAGTTTATTTCCTCACCAAAATAAACCCGAACAGAGATTACGAGGATGGGGCGTGAAAACCTCAGTCCGAGAGGCAAAACTCTCCTCTTCATTATATCCACCCTCAGAGAGGTTGTGTTGCAGTTTGTGGAGCACAAAGTGGGACGAGGCTTCTCCCTTTCTCCAGGGAAAAGCGCTGCCAGCCCGGCTTTTCCCGGTAATGAGGAGCCATCAAACCTCTGCTTGGAATGAACTCACTATATATGTGTGTATATATATATATATATATATATGAGTGTGAAAGCCACCAGGCTGGGGAGTGGGGGGAAAAAAAACCAAAAAAAAACCCAGAATAAAAATCATATTAGTGCTGGAAACTCAACTTTCTACTTTTCTTCCTCTGGCAGAATTTAATAAAGCCTTGTCCGTGCCCAGCGCCGCTGAAAGCCTCACAAGCCCCAAGCAGAAACCTCGGGGCGACCACGCTGTGCAGACACCGCAGCAAGGCTTTATTAAAGCCAGGCCTAGGGAAAAACCTGTGTTCCTGCAAAGCTGAGTCAAAAACAGGGCACAGAGAAACTCCAAACAACCCCCCCATCCTGAGCTGAGGGGGTTTTTTTAGCAGGGCACATCCGCTGAGGTGAAACTCTGAGGGGAAAAAAGGGGGAATCGCTCAGGCTGGAGGTGGCAGCAGCCACATCTGGGGTTGGGTGAGGAACCTCTTCCTGCTCTCATGGTGGATTCAGGGTGGGACCGGGAAGTGCCCAAAAACCAGAGACCACTCCGACAGGATGGGTATTGATGATGCCAAAATTCAGGCTCAGAACAAGCAACCCCCCTTCTTCTTCCTCTTTCAGGGAATTCTGCGTGGGATTTTTATCCTTTGGTGACTTTAGCTCGTAGAGGTTCTGGGGGTTCAATGGGAAGGGCGTTCTCCTGCAGCCACAGCAGCCCTGCCATGATGTGCTGGGCTGAGAGGCTGCTGGCGTTTGAGACTCGGTTTGGGTTGGGTTAAAGTTCAAGTTTGGTTTGGTTTTGCAGAGAAATCTGCTTGGTTTGTGTTTGTGTTTGGTTGAAGGTTGGCTTAGTGTTGGGTTTTGCGTTGGGCTCAGATTCAGATTTGAGTTAGGCTCAGGTTTGCGTTTGGGTGGGGCTCAGCTTTGGGTTGAGTTAAGGCTCGGTTTTGGGTTGGGATTTGAGTTTTGGTTGGGTTCAAGTAAGGACTGGGTTGCATTCAGGTTTAGGTTTTGGTTTTGGTTTTGAGTTCACATTCATGTTTTGGTTTGAGCTCATGCTGGGCTCCCAGTCCAAGTGTGAGCTGGAGTTTGGGACAGGAGTCCAGGCCCCTTTGCAGAGCTGTCCCCGAGCTCTGGAGGATCTGGAGCTCGGAGTGGGACACGGACCAGGCCTGAGGATCCCAATCCTGCTGAGATGGAAGGGGTTTGCAATCAGAGTGGGACTTTCCCCGGGCACGTCTGAAGCAGAGCCTGTCGGAAGATGAGTTCTCTAAATGACTTTCCTAACTTCTCTTTTGGCTCCCGTTGGTAATTGGTTCATTTCCAGGTACTTGCAAGAATGTAAATATGGAATGAATCAACTTTTTCCACATTTTCTTTAGCAGCCCTTTTATGAAGAACAGATTTTCCACAGAGGAAATTAAAAAGTACATAAAACTGAGAAATCATGGTGCTGTTGAGAACAGCATCAGCTTTCAATGTCACTTCGTAACTGGCAGCACATTCTGTATTCCAATGGCATTAATAGAAACTACAAAGTTTGTTTCAATTAGCTTCGTTTTTCTTTCAGGAAAGGAATTATCATAAATCCCTGAAATAACATTTGTCCAAAAGAGATGTGCAGGGTTCCTTTAAAAATCTTTTATGCCTGTTTTAAAATTACGCTTTCTTGTAAAAATGATTACGCATCGATTTAATAAATGCACTTGATTTGTGTGTATATTGCTGAAATTAAAGAAAGCCACGACACAGCTCTGATTTCCTGTACAAGGCTGTCAGACAGCTTTTCTGTGGTAAATTCTGCGAGAGGGCTCTTGGCAGCTTGTTCTGTGCATGGGCAACATTGGTGAGGAGAAGATGGGGTTGCATTAGGATTTGGGCAGATTCTGTTGGAGCAGCTTCTAAAATAATCTTTCTAAAATTATCTTCCTTCCTGCCCACGTGGGAGGCCTGGACCTTGTGGAGGGTGATGGATGAGGACGGCTCAGAGTGGGACTGACCAACCCAACCCCACACCTGGATCCTGGAGGGTCCTTCTGCATCAGCATTGCAGATGAAGGACCGTCCATTTATCCCACACAGATCCCCAGGCTCCGGGCCAGAGGGTGCCCAGGCACTGCGGCACTGGAAATCTTTCTTTAAGAGTCCAAACAAACCTTTCCTTTGGGCTCTGTGCCAGGGAGAAGCTTACAGTGTCCTGAGCCAGTTAAGGGGGATTTTTATACCTGATTATCCCTGTTGTGATGATTTGCTGACAGCTTTAACAGGAAACCCTCCCAGAGGTGGTGCCCATGTCAAATATGGCATTTCATGGCCTTCTTTCACACCAAACACACACAGGCACTAATTTTGGGGGTGCATGAGGCAAACCCCAAATCTCTGTGGTGTGGGGAGGAGATTGGATGGTTGGGAAGGAGGCTGGATGGTTGGGGAGGAGGTTGGATGGTTGGGGAGGAGGTTGAAGGTTGGGAAGGAGATTGGAGAGTTGGGAAGGAGGTTGGATGGGATGGGAAGGGGGTTGGGTGGGGTGGGAGGAGGTTGGGTGGGGTGGGAGGAGGTTGGGTGGTGTGGTCACCATGTGGCTCCAGCCCCACTCTGGGGAAGATGCACAGTGGGTTGGGCGGGGGCCCGTTCTTAATTAAAATCTCCCCACGGTCTCTCCGTGCAGCTGACAACAGCTACGATTTCTCTTGTCAGCTGTCCCCACATCAGAAGTGCAGGCTTTAAACAATAGCAATAATAATATCAATAGGAATCATCCCCGCCTACAACGTGCAGCCAGCTGTGCCTGCTCCCCTGCCTGAGCCTGCCCGGGTGGTGCAGCAGCTCCGGGTTCTGCTCCCGGGGACCGCCTCGCTATTTCTGCTCCAGGAAAAAGGGATTTTCCCAGGCATTTTGGGACTTTTTTCAGGGTACCATCCCATATTCTTCGGGCTCACGCTCACCACCCCAAATGGCCCTGCCCTGCACTGAGATGTTCTGGGGAAAAGAGCAATAATTGCATATTTGCTGGGAATTACTCAGGACGAAGACAATTATAGGACGAAGACAATTATAGGATGAAGACAATTAGGGCACGAAGCAGATCTGGTCCTGTTTGCACTCCCCAAATCACATTTCCTGGTTTGCTTTCGTGGTACTCGGAGTCCATCTCGTGTGTGAAGCGCTGCTCACGGTGTGGCCCCCCCTGCCCCCATCCGGGAGCAGAATGAAAACCTCACCCAGAGCCCTCCCAACTCAACCCCTTTTGGGTTTCTCTCCCTTTACAACGGGAGGAAACAAACTCCTCCCTTCCTCGGCGCCTCTAGAAAGTTTTACAATTTAAATCACAGCTGAACTTTTGGATTTCACTTCCAGGGCAGCAGGAGGACGAACCCCACGGGCACCTGGGCTGCGTTCCGTGGGGTTTTCCATAATCTCCCCCTGCGGCAATTCCAGCCCGGTCTCCTTTCCCCTGCCTCCATCGCCTCCTCTCCGGCGCCCACCGCAATTATCATGCAAAGCAGCACGTCGCACCTCGCTAATGCCTTTCAAACCTGAACTCCTTGAAGTTGTGAGGGGTTTCGACACACGGCTCGCCGTGAGCGGCGTTTCTCGCCGCGCCGCAAACGCGCAGGACGCGCTGGAAGGCGCTGGGAACAGCAGCGAGCGCCGCGTCGGGAGTGTTTACACGGCTGTGGTGGCAAACGCCGCCGCGCTAATTTATTCCTGGCCCTTAAATTCTGTCCGCAGTTGTAAGGCAGTCGGATCCCACCCATGGGAGCGTGTGCCCTCGTGAAACACAATTACAATGAGAATATCTCATTATCTCATTGGCTTTAGCTTACTCTTCTGTTACCATGGTTTCGAATACACAGAGGAGCCCGAAACGACGCGCGCTGCTAACAAAGAACATCTCCTTGTACAATGACATCAGATCGTCTCAGACAGGGCTGACTTAATTAAATACGCCCCGGCACGCAGGGCAAATCCAAAGTTGGGGATACTTTTAAACCCGGCACCTGCCGGGTGCTGCGGGAAGCTCCGCCGAGGAGCAGCCGGGTGGTTCCCGTCGGAGCGGCAAAGGCGGACGCTTCTGGCAATAAAATTGGTTATAAAAGGATCTCTCCCCACCTGAGCCCTCTCCCAGCTCGCCACGGCCCCTCCCCTGCCCAAGCTCGGCGCTGTCCCGGTGCGGGTGACGCCGAGTGATGCTCCGCGAAGGACGCGGTGTCACCGGGCCGGCCCAGCCCGCTCGCAGTGACTTTTCCCCTCGGCTTTTCCAGCTTTGGCCCCCCCGGGGCAGTGCCCGGACTCCCCTGTCCCACCAGCCCGGGTGGCTGAGCCGCGGCTTTCCAGCGGCGGCATTAAAAATTCCACAAATCATTTATTTACCCTGGAGTATATCCGGTGACATAATGTGACAATAATGACATCCCTAGTGGTGTTAATTGATTTTGTCCTGCTAGAGGAGGTAATTTGGCGTCCACAGCAGCCTCTGGATCACGGACCTACTGATTGTCTGCCGAGGTAATATTACTGTTAATGAAGAGAAAACACGCTTTCCTCTTTAAAAGACAATATGCTAATTAGGACAGACAATGGAGAGTCAGGGGTCATTTATTATTTTTTAAACAGAGAGTTAATGCCAAACGACTGGCATGGAAGTGCAAAACGGCTGTAAATTAATAAGTGCAATTGCTGGCTCATAAAATCCATCGTCCCTGTTAAATAAAAAGAAGGGCATTCATGAAATATTCCGGCCGTCAGAATACTTGAAGGTGTGAATAATTAACAGCCACAAGTTAACATCCACCAGCTTGTAAAAGGTCTGATTAAAGGCGCTGTTCATCAGCCACCAAACTATCACAGCTCGTCGGGTCAACATCTCCTAATTAATGGTTTCTTATTAAGAGAGATAAAACGTGTTTTCTGAGGAGAATTATTTTTTAAAAGGAAGCGAGTGTTTTCAGCATCATGTGTGGAATAATTAAAACTCGTTTAATGGGGCTGAGGCTGACTGGGCTCCTCGGGGGGTGTTGCTGTGGGCACTGGTGGCACTGGTGACACCTCTTGGAGAGGTCCCTGGGCAGATGCTTCACCTGGAGCCTCCAGCTCAGAGCTGAACTCTGCTAAAACCCACTCCCAAGCCCAGATTTTCAGCTTTCCTGGAAAATGCTTCCCAGCAGCACCCAAACCAGCACCCGGCTCTCTCCCACAAGCACAAACCGAGCGAGGTGGGAGCAGCAGGAGAGGCTGGCTACAGGAGCCCACCCCCCCGCAGCCTCGGCTTCTTCTGCTGTTTGCACAGCATTTCCATGAGTTTAATTCAGGATTAGTGCAATCCAGGGGAAGGGACGCCACCTTTATCGCTCCTTGTTGGAAAACTTTGGGAAAATTCATTGCAGGTCGTGGTTGAGAGCTTCATTTCCCTCTGCCTCGTCTCACTCGTGGCCGATGTGCAGGCACAGCTCACCTGGAGCTGCCACCTCCACACCTGGCAGGGCCCAGCTGCCCCACGCTCACCAGGTGGGTTTTGAGCCCAACTACTCTGAAAACCAAACTGTCCTTATTTTTCTTTACATTTTAGAAGACCTCCCGGGCGCTTTCTTTACCATTTTACAGTTTTTTTTTCCTTCACAGGAATGATGGACGTTTTTTGATCTGTCTTAACCTGCTCCACTGAATTTGTATGTTTTATTTTTACAGCTTTTCTTCATAGGAATGAAGGACGCTTTTTTTTGGTTCTGTTTTAAACTCCCCAATTGAATTTGTGCATTTATTTATCTCTGGAAACAGGGACTCTTTGCATACACTTGTTGCAACATTCCCAACAGCAGAAAGGACTGGCATCATCCCAAACTCAGGATCACCACTGAGGGGCTGTTTTCTTGACTTCTGCTCCTTTTGCTGCAACATTAATGCAAATAATCTTATTTTCAAAGAACAATTTGGTTAATGACTCTGGGAATGGGTTTGGAATTTGCGATAGTGGTTGTAACACTATAACCCTTTTTTTTTTTTTTAAATTAAAAAGTATCCCTGGCAGGGTGAAGAAAACACCCTATAAATTAGGAACGTCAGTCACTGGGATGCTACAAACCATGTCAGCCTGAATATCGAAGAAATACCATTTTAGTGCATTCAAAATCATCCCAGGGTGAGCAAATACCTCACAGGATGACCACGTCCTACTGAAGCCCTCCTGGGGATTTTAGGGTGATTGTATTCCCATCGATACCCAGCTTGGGGAGCCTTTGTGCTCCGGGGGTCATCACAGCGAGGAATAAGCAGCCCCAGTCTGCCCAGTGAGCCACACCCGTGGGGCTGGGCAAGCACTGGGATCGGGATGAGCTGCCCCAGGAGCCTGGGTGTTGTCACCTCGGGGAGAGCAAAACCGGGAGAGCAGAACCAGGAGGATTCCAGTGTTCCCTCTGGTGCCACCCACGGTGCCCACCGGACCAGGATCGGAGGAAAATCAGTTCTGGCAGACCTGGGAATTTGGGCCTGAGCCCCCCCGGGGGAGGGAGGTGCAGCTTTATCACCCCCTAAACAACAAAGAACTCTGGTGACAGCGCGGCCCCCGAGCTTTGGGCTTTAATTTACCTTTTAAACAGCAATTTCTGAGCGGGGACCTGCATTCAAAGCATCTCCTGGTGCTCATTTGCATTTAAAGAAGAGAAGTTCAAGCTCTTAAAAGCTCCAAATTCCGCATGAAGCAGGGGCTGATGAACCAATATTTACTCTGGATTCATTTTGGGGGCCTAAATGGCATTTTAGGAGCTGTTTTAATGAGGGAGCACTGCGCATGCCCCCGTGCTGCTTTGGACTCGCTCTAATGATCTGGAGGCGTGGCCACGCTTTAATGGTCCGCTTTAATAATTAATCAATAGAGTTTGTAAGTGCTAATTTGCACTTTTAGGTGCGCGTTCTCCTTTTGAAGCCGCCACGCAAGCCCTTATTAATGTTAATGGGAGCCGCGCTCACATTAAAAGGAGATGATACCCCGAAGGTGTTTAACATCTGACTCAGCCGGGTCTGCGACTGCACCGCGGAATGTCACCGCTTTCATTTTCGGGAACCGGCTCCTGCTTGGGCTGCCAGCACACGGGCACAAAGGCGAGGAGCTTCAAACAGGGAGGGAAACCGGGCAGTGGTTAAGTCGCCGCACCAGCCTCGACTTCTCAGTCTCGGGCTTAAATCCGGCTCCAGGGTGATGGAGCAGCTCCGGAGGGTGATGGTGTCACCCAGCGCTGTCACCAGAGCCACCGAGGGGTGTGCGGGGGTTAATTTATGCTCAGGAAGGAGTGGAAGGGCCAATAGGCTCGAAAACGGATTTCTTCCACCAGTTTAAGAGAGCCTCTAATCACTTCTGGGGGCAATTTTTGCCGTGGCATCCAATCGCGGTGTTTATTAATTGACATCTAATTAAGGGGAAGGAGGTGAGGGCCTGTGTTTATCTCCTGACTTAACAAATCATTTCGGCAGAAATTTAAATCCTATTTACTGCGCTGGAATGAATTGGGTGAAGTGACATGGCCAAGGATCGATGCAGGAGGGTTTCACCTCTTAACCCTTTCCTGAGCCCACACCTACCCAAAACTGGGGTTTGGCGAGGTGAATGGAGCAGCAGGGAATGGCTTGGGCGCGCTGGGGTTTGCACAGGGACGTGTTGGCTGACACAGAGAGGGTGTGTGGACACGAGAGAGAGGATTAATTAATGACCGAAACCCATCTTCTCCTCCAGAAACGGTGTCAGAGCTGTCCCCAGCTCAAGCACTCACCTGCATCACCTCGCTGGGGTTTTCAGAGCCGCTCTTAGCTCCTTTGGAGCGGTTTGGGGAGGGATCAAACGATGTCCCTGGGCTCAGCCGGGGTCAGCTGGGTCCCCCCAGCTCCTTGTGCACCCCCCAGCTCTGCAGCGAAGCCCCGGGCGCTGTGTGAGCCCTGCTCAGCACGACCAGAACCAGTGCTGGGTTCTCAGAGCTGCTCCCAGCACAAATCCCAGCGCCATCGCAGCTGCTGGGAGGAGAATTAACCCTGGCGCAGCCAGAAGTGCCACCCGCCCCTCGGCAGCGAGGCAGAGCGAGCCTGCCGATGAATTATGCATTTCCCCCACCTGGGAGTTCATATTTACCATCTCTCGCTGCAATCCATTAGGAAGAACAAACATTGTATTTATCCGACGCGCTCCCAAGCCGTTCATTCGCATCCCTGCCGGGAGGGGAAGGAGCCAGGGCGGCTGCGGGGCTCCCGAGCGTTCCGTCCGGGTCCGGGGGGCTCGGACCCAGCCTCTGGAAAGCCCTCGGCTGGGAATACTCAGGGTGGGACAGCTGGAGGTGACTCCGGGTGCAGGTGAGGGGCAGGGACCGGCGGGGAAGGGATGAGGCTTCGGTGCACCCCAGAACCCCCAGCACCCCCAGAACACTCAGAACCCCCAGTACCCCCAGAACCCCTGGAACCCACAAAACCCCCAGAACCCCCAGCACCCCCAGAACACTCAGAACCCCCAGTACCCCCAGAACCCCTGGAACCCCCAGCACCCCAGAACACTCAGAACTCCAGAACCCCCAGTACCTCCAGGACCTTCAGAACCCTCAGCACCCTCGGAACCCCAGAACTCTCAGAACCCCAGTACCTCAGTGTCCTCAGCATCCTCAGCACCTCAGGACCCACAGCACCTCCAGAATCCCAGTACTCCCAGTAACTCCAGCACCCTCAGCATCCCAGCACACCCAGCACCCGCAGCACCTCCAGCACCCAGTAATCCCAGTGCTCCCAG
>WEKY01044923.1:0-11610 GCA_013390045.1 Picathartes gymnocephalus | reverse complement strand
GTCACGGCTGCCCGGCTGGGTGGGCGGTAGGGAGCCCGGGGAGCCCCCCATGGCCTGCACAAGCACAGGCCGGGTTTGGGAAGCCAGGGAAGCAGAGCAATCCTGTTGTGAGAGGCTCGATGGCGGCGCCAGAGCAAGGGGAGGCCCAGGCTTTGAGGAGAGGAGCGCATCTCCCGCATTTCATCTCGGCCCGTCCCTGCCGGAGCGCTCCTCCCGCGCTGCGGCGTTTCAATCGCTCTGCCAGCGCCGCGTTTGAAGATGTCAGGGGACAGCGGGGCTCTCTGTGAAGCGAGTGGCAAGAAAAAGAGACCGTTCCCTGTCCCTGCTCACAGACGAGCTCTTTAAAGGCTCCGGGAACGCCCCAAAACCGGCCCCGCTCCCCTTCCCGGAGCGCTCCATCCCCTGCTCTCTCCTGCCTGGGTGCTCCAGCGGGGGAAGGAGCTGTGCTGGGGAGGCTCGGGAGTCCCCAGGAGCACTCCAATAACCTTCTCCCTTCTTTCTTCCTTCTTAATTAACAAGAGAACTTTTCCCCTTTTTTTCTGACAACGTATCGAGAGCTGCGGCAGGGTTTTCTGCAAAGCAGGAGCTCCCGCAGCCCCCCCCAGGGTCTCCCTGCCCACCCAGGCAAATCCTGGGCAGGAACGTGCTGGGCTGAGATAATCCCCGTCCCCAGCAGCCCGGGGCGGGGCTCTGCAGGGAGGGAATGCAGGGAGAAAATGGGAAAACTCCTTCCCGAATACCTGCGATGAGCCAGGACGGAGTCTGTGCAGAGCACGTCCTCGAGAAATGGGAATGGCTTCACGTGGAGAGAGGGCAGGGTCGGATGGGATGTTGGGAAGGAATTCCTGGCTGTGAGGGTAGGCAGGCCCTGGCACAGGGTGCCCAGAGAAGCTGTGGCTGCCCCTGGATCCCTGGCAGTGCCCAAGGCCAGGCTGGGCAGAGCTTGGAGCAGCCTGGGACAGTGGGAGGTGTCCCTGCCCATGGGACGACCTTTAAAACCTCTCCCAACCCAAACCCCTGCCGTGATTCTGTGCTCGATGCCGCTGAAAGGATAAGTTAAATATTGATATAAATATTTAAACCTCACTTGCGGCCCTATTTACTCCAACGCATCCCTTGGAAAGTTTTGCCGACATGATCTGCAAGTTAAACAACTTTTCAAAAGGACACTGCAGGGGCCGCACAAAGGACCCCAACGCTCTGTATTTGGTGGGCTGGGGCTTTAAGGCAGGTTTAAAAAGGGCGGTGGGCTCGGGACGCGGCGGGGGCGAGGGGCCGTGCCCGGGGTGGCCGTGCCAGGGCTGCCGCGGTGGCTCCCGGCAGCGCTGGGCACTCGCCACAGCCCGGGGAGACGGGAGCACATGAAAGCCGGGCTGGATTTGCCTTGCAATGGCAGCTGCATATTAATCTAAAGAATTTCTGCAAAATCAAAAAGACTTTTTTTTTTTTTTTTTCAGCAAAATACACCCCTAGAGCCCCGATCCTAAAGCAAGGGAATAAACTTGAAACAGGATTGATTTCATCTTAAAGGGAATGGCTCTTTGAAATGCTACCAGCTGCAGTTGTCTTATTTGGTTTTCAATACCATAACAAAATTGTGCCATATTGTGTCAAATAAGGAGATAATATAACAGCTTTAAACAAATTTTGTAATTACGGGATCAATCAGAAATGAATTAAATCCGTGAGCATTAGGTAAGAGGTGCCACTGCATACTGAGCAGCTCCAAAGAGCAGCGCCAGAGCCGAGGGCTCCTTGTGACACCAGCCAGGGGACATAGAGGACGTGGCAGCGCTGCCCCGGCCAGTGCTCCCGGGCTGGGGAAGGAGCCCAAGGTGCCACGCTGTGATTAAAGCTGAAAAAGTGAAGATGAGCTCCCCACGGCAGCCTGTGCCAAGAGGGCAGCGCCCAGCACCCGCGGAGCACTGGGGCAGCAACACTGGGGTTTGCTCCTGGCCGTGGGAATGCTGCTCCAGCACCGTGCTGGTGACACTCAGGATGCTCTCCCCGCCCTTGTCCAGGTGGTCCAAGGATGGATTTGTGCTCCTGTAGCCAGGTGGGCTGGAGAGCCACTCTCTGTTAAAGCTGCGTGCCCCGCACAGCATCGAACTCCTGGGGATTTATCCTGGGGGGTTTGGGATTATCCCGGAACAGAAATCATCCCCAGGGCAGCCGGGGGCAGAGGGAAGGGCCTCCTGCCCCGCCCAGGTTTGTGCTGCCCCTCCCAGCACAGCATCCAAACGCCGGGCACCGATCGCAGCGCTGATAAGAACGCGCAAACCGCGCTTCTGCTGCTCCGCGGAGATGGTTTTCCATAAAAACGTCAAACAGGGTCAGGGTTTTAGCAGGAGAAGCTCCTGGACTCCTCCCCCACACCCTGCCCATCCACGGCCCTCACTCCCGCCATTTAATTACTTGTAAATGAACTCCTTATGCAAATGAAGCACTTCCAGGTGTGATGTCACCCTGGGACCTGTGGGGAGAGGGGCCCCGGGTGCCGCACGGAGTAGGATTGGATCCCGGTGCATCCCTGTGTGATCCCACCAGGGATTAATAAAACTATTATTTGGAAAAGCTTTTGCATATTTAATATCCTTCCATAAACTGGAGCGTTCCAAATCCTTCCTGCTCTTTCAGAGAACGAGGAATGCTGTTGGGGAATAATACAGGAACAGCTGAGATGCTGCACGGAGCAGGATTGGATCCTGGTGGATCCCTGTGTGATCCCACCAGGGATTAATAAAACTATTATTGGGAAAAGCTTTTGCGTATTTAATATCTTTCCATAAACTGGAGCGTTCCAAATCAGGCCTTTCTGCTCTTCCAAAGAACGAGGAATGCTGCTGGAGAATAATACAGGAACAGCTGAGATGCTGCACGGAGCAGGATTGGATCCTGGTGGATCCCTGTGTGATCCCACCAGGGACTAATAAAACTATTATTGGGAAAAGCTTTTGCGTATTTAATATCCTTCCATAAACTGGAGCGTTCCAAATCCTTCCTGCTCTTTCAGAGAACGAGGAATGCTGTTGGGGAATAACACACGAGTAGCTGAGATGCTGCACACACTCTTTTCCGAGGCTCTTTCTGTGCCACTTGAATAATTTGGTTGATTCCTCCACTTGAACATCAAAATTTGTATTGCAGGCTCTCTCTTAGCAGCTGCTGCCACAGCTGGAGCCACAGGACGAGTCAAAACAGGAAGCTGTGAACACAGCAGCGCAGGATGGGGGGATTGCGTGCAGGAGGGCTCGTCAGCCCTCCCCAAAATTGGGCTCCTCGTTTCTTTGTACTCTGTTTGATTTCCCTCTTCCCGCACTTCCTTCAGATTCCCGTTTTCCTTCAGGGCAGCAGCGGAGAGCTCGGCTGGGATAGGGTTTGTATGGAGTATCAGGAGGCCAAGTTTTGCTGGGAAATGCAAACCCCATTTTCTCCTTTGGGAAGCAAAAACCAGCAGTGTGAGGAGGGATCAGGAGCTGAGAAATTTCGCAAAGCCCCGGATTATCAATCCAATTATCCAAAAAATCCCTCTCCTAAATGCATTGCTTCACCCTGAGCAGAATCCAGGGACCCCAAACTCCTGGAGATGTGGGGACGGAGGGAGCATCACCAGCATGGAGAAGAGCAACCATTCTCCTAGAAACTGGAAATTTAATGTCTTAAAACCCCCAAAATAGAATTTTTTTCTTCGTTTTTTTTTGTAGTTTTTCCTTCCATCCTGTGCAGGTCTGGGCTCCTGGGCACATCACTGGGCACAGCCTCCCCCACATCCCCTGGAGCTACTCCCCAGTGCTCCAAACACCCCGGAGGGGAATTCTGAGAGGAGCTGGATCTTTTCCAAAGGAATTTCCAAATCTCCTCCTCTTCCATGTGTCTTACTGACTGTGGCCTTATCATCTAAAAGGATTTATGAGGAATTTGGGCTGATGCTCCTCTCTCAGCAGCACCTCCTGATGATTTAATAACGGTTCTGGAGACAAAGGTCGGCTCCAGCAGCTCCGTCACCACTCTCCTCTGGATGTGGCTCCACATCCCCATTTGCAGTTTTTTAAAAAAAGGGAATTTTCAGGAAATGGGTGTCAGTAATGCAAAGGCTTTTCCTCTGGAATACTTGGAGGTGGAAGGGGTGGGAATGAGATGGGTGGGAATTCTGTGCAGGGAATCCTGGTGCAGGGAGTGCTGTGCAGGGAATGCAGTGCAGGGAATGCAGTGCAGGGAATCCTGGTGCAGGGAATGCAGTGCAGGGAGTGCAGTGCAGGGAGTGCAGTGCAGGGAATCTTGGTGCAGGGAATGCAGTGCAGGGAATGCAGTGCAGGGAATGCAGTGCAGGGAATCCTGGTGCAGGGAATCCTGGTGCAGGGAATGCCGTGCAGGGAATGCCGTGCAGGGAATGCAGTGCAGGGAATACTGATGCAGGGAGTGCAGTGCAGGGAGTGCAGTGCAGGGAGTGCAGTGCAGGGAATGCAGTGCAGGGAATCCTGGTGCAGGGAATCCTGGTGCAGGGAATGCCGTGCAGGGAATGCCATGCAGGGAATGCAGTGCAGGGAATACTGATGCAGGGAGTGCAGTGCAGGGAATGCAGTGCAGGGAATCCTGGTGCAGGGAATCCTGGTGCAGGGAATGCCGTGCAGGGAATGCAGTGCAGGGAATGCAGTGCAGGGAATGCAGTGCAGGGAATGCAGGAGGTCCACACATGTTTAGGATGAGGGGTGGTCACGTGCAGCTGCTGTTTCACATCGCTCCCGATTTCCCTTCTGTCACGGTGGGTTTTCAGTCACCCTGGATTACTCTGCATTCCCACTTAACTCAGGGACGTGTGGAAAAGCAGGAGAGCACCCTCCCCAGCCCAGCAAAGGACCCTGCTTTCCCATATTTAGCCCGGAAAATCCCGCATTACGATCGCTGTGTACACGTGAAACGATCCCCGTTTTTCTTCCATACAACGGATCCGGTGGTGCAGCCCCGAAAAATCACCTTAGCAGAGAGTTGGAGCAAGATCAGCGTTTATTACCTCCCCGTCATACACCTGCTTTTAGGTGTGAGATGGAACATTGGATAAAGAGGGTTCAAAATCAAACCTGTCTCCAGCTTTGTGCTCGGGGCAAGTTCTTTGTGTTAAATTGGCTGTGGGGACCGAAAACACAGCTCGAATCACGGGTCTGTTGTGCTTTGGGAGACGATACCTGGGCACTGGGGAGACTGGGAGGAAGGAGATGCTTCCAGGGTTGATCCGTCTGGATTTGGTATCAGAATCTGAGTGCTCTGCGTGAGCAGCAGGGTTGGCACCCGCAACCCGAGGGTTTTGCTGCAATGCAGAGCCCAAGCCCTTTCACCTCCCACTGTTTCTAAACCCTAAATCTCACTTTCTCTCAGCAAGACGTGGATTTTACCTGGACCCTGGGTGAGCTGCACTCTCCAGGCTGTGGCTGCCAGCAGAGCACAGCCTTGGCTCACTGTGGGATGCTCTGGAAGAATCCCAGAATCACAGAACATCCTGAGCTGTGGAGGGACCCACAAGGATCATCCCGTCCAACTCGTGGCCCTGCACAGGACATCCCCAAAATCCCACCGTGTGCTGTCCCTGAGCTCTGCGAGGCTGCTGGGCAGGGAGGGCGGCAGGGGAAGCGCTCGTGCTGCAGGTTTTTGTTGCGCTGAGCAGCGCGGGTGGTGTGGACTGTAGAAAAAGCCTGAGCAAAGAACTCAGGCACGTTTAGAGCAGGAGAGAAAGTTTTCTCACCGTTTTGCCAGCAGTGTTTTTATAAAACGGTTTCTAAAAGCGATGAAAACACGTTCTTGCAGCTGGTGTGATAAAACTATTATTAGTAACCCAACAGTTGTAGAGTGTGTTCATCTTTCTAACCAATAGTACAACACCTGCACACAGGGGTTATAAAAGGTGTGTGATTTTTCAAATAAAGTGAGTTGCAGCCTGATCTGCGTTCTGCGTGTTTCGCTTTGCTTCTCCTGCTTGGTGGCAGGGAAACAGCGACACGGGTTGTGCTTTGGCAGCTCCTAAATCAGGATTTTCGTGCCCAGGCAGCGCAGCAGGAGCCTGGGGTGACTCTGCATGCCCTGCCTGCACCTCCCCTGCCAGGAAGGGGCAGCAGGTGGGCACGGCAGAGTCACCTGCACAAGCAGTGGTGGGGTCCGCTGTCAACAGCATCTTTTTGGGGCGTTTTTTGTAGCAGTATCAGCTCAATATCCCAGAATTTCACCTCGCAGGACAAGCCACGGCTGCTGAGCTCACCCTTTGCAGAAGTTTCTGCGGTTTTTTAGGCACGAACAGGCAAAAGATGTTGGTGTCCTTTGGGAAAACTTCAGCCCATGCCATCCCTCCAGCCCTTGGCTCCCCACCCATCCCACAGCAGCTCCCACAGTCCCAGCAGGAAAACCACGGGGATTATCCACCAGGAGAGAGGGAGGAACATCCACATCTGCGCAGGGGGGAGAAAGCAATAAATAACAAATGAGATCTGATTATGTAACACAATCTCATTTTTGACGTGCGGACGAATGACGGAATAATAAATCCCACCTTTGTGTTCCACCAGCTCCAAACTGCAACATCTGGAGCTCTGGCTGAGCTTTTCAAATTCCGGGGGTACCTGGACCCCAAGGTTGAGCCACAGCAGAGCAGATGGAAGAATCCCACGTTTTAACTCTCGTGGTTATCACAGAGGTACCGGCACGCAGGGAGAGGGCATCACCTCCCCGGCAGTGGGCAGCCAGGGCAGGATGGGCTGGGAAAAAAATTCTTTTTAAAGCAATGGGAAAGTCAAGGAAGAGGCTTGGAGGATTGTTCAGTTTGGAAAAGCCCTCTGAGGCCGTTGAGCCCAACCATTCCTCAGCACGGCCAAGGCCACCGTTGAGCCGTGTCCCCAAGTGCCACATCCACAGGGATTTAAATCCCTCCAGGGATGGGGAGTCCACAGCCCTTCCCAGCAATGAATGTTCCCAATATCCACCCTGAGCCTCCCCTGGCCCAGCCTGAGGCCGTTCCCTCTCCTCCTGTCCCTGTTCCCTGGGAGCAGAGCCCAAATCCTCTCACTGTCCCCTCCTGGCAGGGAGTTGTGCAGAGCCAGGAGGTCCAGCCCCAGCTGCCGGAGCTGTGCCAAGGGATGGGGATGGCGCCGTGGGCATCCTCTGCACCCCCCTGGGAAAGAGACCCCCGATCCACACCTGGAGCTCCTTTACTGTGAGGTGTTGCCTCATCTTTGATCACCTGTTCGCCGTTTTGGCCAAACCGGGTGAAAAGTTTGCTAAAAAAGCAGCATTCCCACGCCCAGGTAAAAACTGGGAAAGCCGGGAAAAACGCGGGCAGAGCTTGGACAGGCTCGGGAAGCGGAGGCTGCTCAAGCAAGCGAAGCAAAGGGCCGGAGCAGCGGGGGCTGGAGTTTGGTTCTCGTGGCTCCGGGAGTTCCGTGGCAGATTTACACCCGGGAGCAGCCGGAGGGTCAGCGCGTCCCTGCCGGAGCCGGAGCAGGGTTTGGGATTCACGGCTCGGCAGCGCTGGAACAGCAACTGCTCCATCTGGTGGGAGCGGCTCGGGCCGGGATGGGATGCGGGATGAGGGATGCGGGATGCGGGATGCGGGATGAGGGATGAGGGATGCGGGATGGTCAAACTGCCCCTGGTGGAATCCAACCCCCCCAGGATGGGTCAAACTGCCCCTGGTGGAATCAAACCCCCCCAGAAAGGGTCAAACTGTCCCAAAAGAGACCTCTTGCCTGGCTGTGGGTGCTTAGATATTTGATGGGACAGCCAGCCCAAGCCTGGCCCCCTGGCCAGGGGCTCACAGGGGGTTCCTGTGCTATCCAAAGTGCCTGATGGATATGGAAACAGCCAGACACGGATGCTGGAAGAAGAAGGGAAGAAATACATCCTTGCTTTCCAAGCGTGGCATTTTTGTACCTCAGCAAATTGGCGTCACTACCGCTGGCAGTCCTTACTTTAAAATATGGGCATTTCTCTGCTGGAAATGCTTTCCCGAACTATTTCCTTGACCTGAAAGCTGGGAGTGTCAATACATCAGCGCTGAAGTCTGCTGAGTGCCTAGAAAAAAGGGGGATATCGTCTCCAAAATGAGTGCCCACCAGGCTCTGTCAGCTCTGCCAGCGCAGAGCTGCTCTTTGCAACTTTGATTTACTGGCAGTTGTTGGAGAAGGAGCAAGCAAGGAATGAAAACCCAATATTTCCATTACCGTTTACTTAATAAAAAAATATTGTAGGGAAGTCAGACATCATAAAACGCCCATCCTCGCTCTGTATTTACAGGGTCATCCAATAACTTGAGCCAGGCCAGGAATCAATTTTANTGAGGGATGAGGGATGAGGGATGAGGGATGAGGGATGAGGGATGCGGGATGGTCAAACTGCCCCTGGTGGAATCCAACCCCCCCAGGATGGGTCAAACTGCCCCTGGTGGAATCAAACCCCCCCAGAAAGGGTCAAACTGTCCCAAAAGAGACCTCTTGCCTGGCTGTGGGTGCTTAGATATTTGATGGGACAGCCAGCCCAAGCCTGGCCCCCTGGCCAGGGGCTCACAGGGGGTTCCTGTGCTATCCAAAGTGCCTGATGGATATGGAAACAGCCAGACACGGATGCTGGAAGAAGAAGGGAAGAAATACATCCTTGCTTTCCAAGCGTGGCATTTTTGTACCTCAGCAAATTGGCGTCACTACCGCTGGCAGTCCTTACTTTAAAATATGGGCATTTCTCTGCTGGAAATGCTTTCCCGAACTATTTCCTTGACCTGAAAGCTGGGAGTGTCAATACATCAGCGCTGAAGTCTGCTGAGTGCCTAGAAAAAAGGGGGATATCGTCTCCAAAATGAGTGCCCACCAGGCTCTGTCAGCTCTGCCAGCGCAGAGCTGCTCTTTGCAACTTTGATTTACTGGCAGTTGTTGGAGAAGGAGCAAGCAAGGAATGAAAACCCAATATTTCCATTACCGTTTACTTAATAAAAAAATATTGTAGGGAAGTCAGACATCATAAAACGCCCATCCTCGCTCTGTATTTACAGGGTCATCCAATAACTTGAGCCAGGCCAGGAATCAATTTTAAAAAGCCCTTTGCAATTGAAGGCACAGACAAGTGAGTGCTCCGTATCAATATTCCCACAGCAAAGCTGCAGCCGTGCTGCCCTGGAGCTCCCCAAACACATCAGAGCGAGTTAGAGCCCTCAGAGGGGTAAGGTGGAGGGGGAGGCTCCATTCCCAAGGAGCCCTTTGGAACACCGAGAAATTCCTCCTCCAACGTGCCCATCTGCACCATCCGGGCACAGAACACCTTCTCTTGTTCGTGTGGAGGGGATTTTACCATCCAGCTCTGGCGTTCTGGCCGATCCGTGGGGCAGCAGTGCTGCCTGTGGCAAGAGGAGCTCAGTTGTGAGCAGGTGGCTCCTCCTCTCCCGCTCCTGCCTTGGCCGCTTCTGGTCCTTCCCGTTGGTGCAGCGGTTTTTATCGGTTCATTGTGTTTTGGTTCGTGCCCCTGTTTATACCCTGTACGCTCTCCCTGTCAATTATCTGTCCCCTCCCCTGCTCGAGCGAGAGGATCCCTCTCTCTCCCCTGTCATTCTCCTCTCACCCCTGCCCCAAGTTCTAGAAAGGTCTCTGTCATTTGGCTATGCATTGGCTTTCACAGGTGTAACCCCATTCCCCTGTTCTCCCGTTTGCTGTGTAACCTGTCCCTCACCCCTGCACCACACCCTTGGGCTTTCCCAACTGGTCATGTTTGTGCCCCCACCCCTGGGGTCCTGGGGGTGTGAAACCCCCTGTCACCTGTGTTTGGGGGTCACTCGGAGCAGAGCAGAGGATTTTCGATCCTCCTCTGTGACACTCCCGCTGGCCTGACTCACTCAGTCTCTCCCATCAGCTGAATAAATCTCAGTTGGGTATAAAGAACTGCTGAGTCCTCCCTGCTTGGCTCCTCTACGCAATCGCCACCCGCCCTCCACGCTGCTCTCGGCTCTGCTCGCTGTGGCTGCGAGAGGGCTCTGGGGATTAGAGAAGGTCCCCAGGGAGATTGCCTTCCACCGCCGCAGTCACAGCACCCCGGGCAGCCGAGCACAGCGAAATCCCGTTGGCACAGGATCACAGAATGGTTCGGGTCGGAAAGGACCTCAAAGAGCAGCTGGTTCTGACCCCGTGGGCTCACGGCTTTAGGGCTACCCCGTGTCCAGCCACGCCCAGCTCAGAGCTGAGGCTCTGCCCGGGAGCGGCTCTGCATGCTCAGCTTCCTCAGAGGAACGGAGTCGTTCGCTGTTTGAGCCGCTTTGAGCCACATCTACAAGAACCTCCTGAAGAGGAGAAACCTCAGGCTGCTGCTGAAGAAATCAAAGCTCAGGTCCCAGTGAGGACCTTCCCTCTGGATGTGTTCCCACCCCGGAAAACATCCTCCAGCAGAACAAGACTTGGGCTCCAGGCAGGAGCGGGAGGACCAAGGCAAAACCACCCGCAGTCCTTTTCCTTCCTGTTGGCTGCGGCCACCTTCCAAAAACATTTTGAGATGAAATGTGCTGTTTCAGGAGTTGCTCATTCTGAGGCTCCTGGAGAACAGTGCCTGGTCCCTGAATGCCCAGGGAGCAGCAGGAGGTGCCCTGCTGCAAAGCCAAAGCAGCTCTTCTGCCAGAGTCACCCCGCATCTCCCATTTCTCAGTCCGCCGTTTAATCTATTTTAATGATTATCAATGCTGATGGTGAGTGTAATCACCTTGTCTGATACAATTGCTGGAATCTGAAAGTCAACTTGATTTTAATGGTTTTTCATTAGGAGTATTATTTAGTCGGATTAAAATGGTCTTAATTCCTCCGCAGTCATTATTTAAAAGCTGTTTGGAGCACATTAGGGCGACCCCCACCGTCCCGGAATGAATCAATGCCCTGTCTCCATCCCATGTATTTCCAGCAGCCTCTCGCAGGCAGCCGCGCGATGGACACCGAGGCACTACAAGCTGTGAGTATTCATGAGTCCTCCCTCCTGCCGCGAGCATCCCCTCAACACCCTCCTCCAGCAGGGCTTGGATTTACCTCTCCTGCTGTGACGGGGCCCCTTTAACCCCACCCTGGCAGCAGGAGGGCTGGGAGACACACCCTGGGATTTGGAGAAGCTGGAGCATCTTCCAGGGGACAGGTCCAGAGCTTTTGGAGAGAGTGCTGTTCTGCCGTCGAATTTCTGGATGTGTCCCTTTCGCCTCCCAGGGCCAGGGGACGCAGCCCAGCAGCAATCCCAGCTCATCCCAGCACGGAGCGGGGGAACTGGGCTGCTCCAGGGATCCCTGCTCTCCTGGCTGGCCAGGCGCTGCAGGGAGCAGGGCCGTGTCCTGCCAGTGGCTTTGGGAACAAAACCTCTGGGTGTCACCGAGAGGCTCTGGAGCAGGAGGCGGCACAGCCTGGATCCTTCTCTGCCTCCTCCTGCCCCGTGCCAAATCCAATCCCTCCTCCCAGGGAGCTCCAGCCTTGCCCTCCCTCAGGCACAGAGCCCTCCCTGGGCTGGGCATCCCTTCCCAGCCTCTGCTCCTGGCAGAACAGGGAAGGGGTTGGGAATTCCGAGGATCCACAGTGACCCTGCTCGGTGCCACTGCAGCCACTGGCCCAAGGACATTCCCTGTCC
>WEKY01044921.1:0-19001 GCA_013390045.1 Picathartes gymnocephalus | reverse complement strand
AGATAAGCATTTGCACCTGCTGCGTTGTATNATGTGCTTTGTTCATGGTTGGTCTAGAGAACGATTTACTCCATTTAGCCTATAAGGTTATAGAGCTTGATTGTTAGCCAATCATGTATAGCTTGTCACGATGTGTACTATGAAGGAATCTGTTTCTAATAAAGTTAGAGATATAAGATGAGGAACACAAAGCAGCCTCCTCATGTCTTGTTCATTAAGAGCAGCGACACCACATCAGAGAAGTTCATGGAGAACTGTCTCCCGTGGGAGGGACCCCACGGTGCAGCAGGGGAACAACTCCTCTCCCTGAGCAGTGGGAGAAGCTACAGGTGATGAACTGACCACAACCCACATTCCCTGCCTCCTTGCAGGGGTAGGAGGTATAGCTGGGAAGGACAAAGGGCTGGGGGGAAGGTGTTTTTAGGGGCTTGTTTTGCTTCTCATTATCCTGCTCTGATTTTGCTAGCAATAAATTTACCTTACATCTCTAACTTGAGCCTGTTTTGCCCTTGATGGTATTTAGTGAGCAATCTCTCCCAGTCTTTATCTCAGCTCATGAACCCCTAATTCTATTTTCTCCCCTCTGCTCAGCTGCAGAGCGGGGTGAGCAAGTGGCTTTTCTGGGTGCCTGGCATCTGGCCAGGGTCAAACCACACTACCCTGTTGGCCCAAGGGTTGTGGCACACACCTTGGCTCAAGGACTTCAGCCTGGGAATCATCACTGTTTCCTCAAAAACTGGCTACCAACACAGGCTCCTCTGCAAAGTCAAACAACACGAGCACCGCCGCTTCAGCTGGCCTCTGTGTGTGTCACTGTCCAGAGGCTGCAGCACCAAGGGCACATGTGTGCAGGGGCTCCTGCCCACAGCCCCCTGCCACGATGGAGATCCCACAATCACCTACCAGATGTGGTGAGCAACTGGGAACAGTAATTACACAGTTGTCTTTAATTAGGTTATACTGCAAATTTGTTCTTATGCATGTGGGAGGCAGTCATCAGAGGAAATGTATTTCTGTAAAAGGTGTGACATTTGAAAAAATAGAATTCTATCCAAAATAAACCAGTAAGACAAAATGCTACCAGAGGAAGCTACTATACAAGAATGCTCTCAGAAAATAATAGCCTGGGAAGTTTTACAAGCTAAATATCAGCACTGTGGTACAGAGTTGAAGAGCTAATGGGTTGTGTAACTCCTTCAAAGAAAAAATATTTTCAGTAAAGCAGTAAAGATGTATATATACATCTGCCATAAACATTTAACGACTCCACATCAGCTTGAAGTAAGCAGGCTGAATAGAGCCATCATTCTGAAGCAGTCTCTGCTTTCAGACACAGGTAACACTACCCTCTGCTGTAGGAAAGCACAAAGTCCCTGGCCAGCTGGCACTACAGCCAGCACAGCCAACAGCCCCAGGAAAGCCTCTGGACACCCTGTCCTTCTCACCCCCGGTGGCAAATCACTGTTTTCCCTGGTAAACCACCCTTGGCCAATCCCAGTTGCTGCCCTGAATGTTCTGTGCAGGGTGCGAAGACAACAGGGAGTTCCAGAGTCCCCATGGATCTGGCACCTCCATGCAAAGTGCATTGATTTGCATAGCTTAAACTGTGTCTGTACTGAATTACATTCAGACCTTTGCTCTCGTTTCTATTAATTTATAGCACCTCCAAATTATAACTGTATCTGACTGTGGGAGTGCTTTTTAGTACTATTGTTTTTAATTCGAATTTCATTATTAAAGACAGAAGGGAAAGAAAAGCAATTAATTGGAAAAGATAATAAACAAAACCTGTGTAGATAAAGAATCACCCATGGTCACTTGATCTATTGCTGCAGGCAAATTAGATAAAAGCAGGCAGAGTTTTCTGAGTGATATGTTCTATTGAAAGCTCAAAATCTTAAAGGCCAGTCCTTGAATGTAATGAAACAATCACTATAATATATAATATTCATTATAATAAATAGACCAAAGTGCAGCATGCTGTTCTCTTGTCCACCTAAACCCAGTCACAGCCAAACAAAGGGTAACGAATACTTTTAAGCCTGGCTGCAAGATCTGGGACTTTTCATTAGAGATTTACACCCAACTTTGCTGAATATATACTTTCTGGCCAAAGGCTCATTTTCTTTGCTTTGTACCTCAGCTTCTACATCTATGAAATAAGAGTACAAGCCAGAGCACCCTTCAGAAATAAACCTACTGCATAAATGGTACAGACCTGAAAATGAGCTTTTCTGAAGTAACACCTCAAGCAGCATAGAGCTGAGATGAGATCATTAACTATTTCAGCTGTGCCATGGCTACAATTTAGTCATGCTGTCACCCTACCTAGTCTGAAGGTAAGCAGAATTAAAACCCAAAAGACCACTCTGTCTTCAAGATAACACTCCTCTCCAAAACTCTACTATGCTTGCTTTTGCAGAGCACTTTTTGGATAAGAAAGCCTGGTATAACCTTGTTATTTACTGAGTAGGAAATTCTGCAAATGCTGCCGTAACAAAAGAAAAGTACAGTCAACCTATTTACCTAGGGCAGGGTAGAGTGAGGGTTAAAATACTGCTTGATGACTGACACTGTGGAAAAGATATTCCTGCAGAATCACAAGCAGTTACCTCCACCTTCACCCCCTCTCACCCTGTTATACCAGCAGTTGTTGGGTATTTGAATGAAAACGGCCATATGAACGATCCAAACTGTGCTGGGTTGAGAGGCCTCGGGGGCCTGTAACAGGGCTGCATACTTGAAGGCAAAGGTATTGTCTGAGAGTAGAAAACTGACCTCGGCAACAAGATAAGAAAGCATTACGTATATGAGGAAGTGAAGAAGTTTTACTGATTTGCTATTAGAATGTATAAACAATTTGTAGTAACCAGTAATAAAAGAATATTATGTAGGTAGACAGTATATGTAACCAATAAACATGAAGCACTACATACATAAGGGGGCTATTTTTAACAATAAATCGGCATTCTAATAATCATATTGATTATGTGTGAGTGTCCGTAAACCTCCGCGTCGGGAAAACCCACTTTAAGCAGTTTCCATAAATACTCATAAAAATTTACAGAAGCTGCTGATTATTTAAACTGGTGGGTGAAAGCACAGCACTGTCAGGACAGCATGGTAAGGGTTAGGGCTTTGCCAGACTATGTGTCTAAGGGTTTTCACAGCATTTGTCACAACCTCTGCTTTCACTGCATTGCAACAAGAGAGGAGGGTTCCTGCCACAGACAGACCCTGCCAGCTTGCACAGCTTTAAATCTCCTTTCTGAATTCAATCCCCAGCATGTGTTTCTCTCAGGTGATAGCAGCACTGTGCATACTTAAAAGTACAACCTCCAGTGGGTTGGGGAATAAGGGTTGAGGATAGACATGCAGTTTTTGGATGAGTGGAGCAATATGAAATACCCCTGATAACATTGCTGAAGTTGAATTTCCCACAGCAGTGGGAGATGAGCACAAATGAGATTTTTGGGAATTCCTCTTGTTGGCTGAGCTCCCTCTGTCCCTCAAAAGAACATGGAAAAGCAGTTACTGGGGGATTAGAATTCCAAAAGTTTCAGATGAACATATTTCCTCCCCAAGCCCCCAGCAGCTTCATAGTTCATACCTAATTGAGCTAGAGCTGTTACTTTCTGCTGTTTCATTACAGGAGGCTGAGTGTGACACCACTCCCTTGCATGTAGCTCAAGGCTCATGGAATGAGGGCAATGAAAAGAGAAAAGCTATTTCTCCTGTAACCCACCAGGCACTATTCTTTGCAAAAGGTTTGCCTGTCACCCCATACAGCCTCTTTTTTCCATCATTTCCTTGGTACCTTCTAATTATAAGGCACAGAATTGCTTACTTACTAGAGACAAGCTGGAACCTAAATGCTAAGCTATCCCTCTCTTTAGGCTGCACAGGAGCAGTGAGCTTGGTACCGAGTTTCTCGGGAATAACAATGTCAAAAGTCAAAATTCAAAAAATCCTTTTGGATTTTGTCATGAAGGCACATATACAGCTTCACAGTCCTCTGCAGTCCATTGATCAGCAAAAATACATGGTCAAGGACTGCAAGCTTTTGAATGAGGCTCTTCAAACAACAACAAAAAAAACTTTATGCATACTTCAACACTGTGGATTTCTCTTCAGATGAAGAAGGAATGATTTCAATGGCTTTATCAAGAATCAAAAAAGCATTATCTTTATGCATTTTTAGAGGAAATTAGAGCAAGAACACTAGCACATCGGAAAATCTGCTAATTCTGCACACTACTTTGTGTTCATACATTTTGAAGCACCACAGCTCACTGACAGTCTGAGAGCCAAAATACATAAGGAACCAAAAGGATCCTGGAGTCAGCAGCACGCCCCTGGCAGCAAGAAGACATGTCCTAAGGCTGACCCCAGTGGGCTGTGCCACTACTGTGTGGCACCAGTGTTACGGCATCAGTAGCTACTGATGGTGCAATAGACAGTCTGGTACAGTTGTTAGGCTGTTTCTTGGTCAAATTAAATTTTGATCACATACAAGTAGGCCCTATGCAGCATCCAAATCCATATCACCAGTTATGGTGAAACACATTTTCATTCATGTCTGATCATTCCTTTCCTATGAGGGCAGTTTACTAAGATAACACTAACGCAGGTGTTGAAACATGGCCAAGTGTTCTGAACATAAAAATACTTTTTGAATTCCTGACTACTATTAGTTAATTTGCTTCATTAAGTTATACTACTATCAAACAACAAATACAGAACAGAAGCAAAGAGTGCCTGGACAATAAACACTCAACATCCACATGCAGCCTCCATAATCATTCACAATGATTCATTAAGTATTCACAAGCATCCATTTCTGGGAATGAAGTTCACACAAACAAATTCTTAACACTAGAATTTCTCACTCCACAGTGCTACAGAGATCTTTTCTATGCACAAATATGGGAAATAAATTATTTTTATGAAATGTTCCATCATGAAAATGCAAGGAGAAATTACACTTTGATTGCCATAAATGCTGTCAATTATTTATTTTCTGTGCAGCAGTTAAAAAGTCATCTGCTATATTTTAAAAGCATCACACAGACAACATGAAACATTTATTTAAGTGGCTGTATACTGCCGAGAGCTTGATTTAAACAGTCCTTATTGGGCTTCTCACAGAAACGAAAACTGAGAGTTTGACAGTCAGCAGCTTTCATGGAAGCTTAAACTCATTCAGAGCCACTGAACACATTTTTAGCCCAGCAGTAGAACAAGTATGTATCTTGGCACAGCATGACACAGGCAACTGTATTCACATCAGAGAAAAAGACCATGTGTGAATAAGAACTGTGACTGTGTCCAGAGGTAACAGAAAACTTCCCAAAGCCAAACTACAGATTCAGAGAGAAGACTGGGCAAAATTCCCATCTCACAGACAAGTTCTTAGCACATCCAGATTTCACCTAAACCAGAAGAGTATCTTTTTTACTCTTTTCTACTGGCATTTTATTATTCGGTGTGTTCCACTTACAACTCTTGCTATAATTTTGCATATTACTAAGGACTAAATGAACTGGACTAAACTCCGCTATTTTCAATGCTGCAAATGCATATTTCCTGCTGATTTTCCTACATCATGGTGCATAATTTTTTTATTTTTCTTGGGGAGCTCACAAAATTTGTTTGACCCTTTGGATTAGCAGATCTCAAGACCAGGCTTCATATAGCTTAAGTCACTTATCCAAATAGCAGTATCACGCAGGAGACATCATGTTTATACAAAGGCCTGTAACACTTCTGCTCTGGAACAGATTAAGAGGCCCCAAATCACCCATTAGGTTGAGGATGGGTATAGCATAGCACTCTCATGCCTATTATTTTATCAACATACAAAAATAAAACATAAAAAACTACATGTGCAAGACCAAATAGAAATACAGAAACTCCGATTGTGCTCAACAGTGGAAAAAAAAAAAAGGAGCAATGGCCTCAATTTGGAGGAAATATCCTCCCTTGTGGCCCTGTCTCTTAATTTCTATTTACACAGTAAACAACAAGAGGAACAGGAATATGTGCAACTCTACCAATTTAGACAAAAAAAACCCTGGCAGTGAACAGAAGGAACTAAATTTTTTTTTTTAAGATTTATGTACTGGTTGAGAGACATAGTAAAGAACATCCAAAAAGGCACCAAAAAAACCAGCCTGGATTTTCGACAGGTGCCAGTGCAGTGGGGCAGCCCCAGCCTGGAGAGTACAGCCCGGCTCCACTGGAGCATGCAGTTGGTTTGCAGTAGGAACATCAGCTCGGCCGCGGGAGTGTGGAGCCCAGCAGCCCCTGTTCTAAAGGGATGCCATGTGACATGGGCTGGCAGGATTCCATCAGCTACTGCCAGGGCCTGCTGTCGCCAACAAACAGGCAGCTGTGCTGATGCTGACGTCTCAAGAGCCAGAAATAGTTAACAGTTAAAGCAAAGAGTTACAGAGAATGAGAATGGGGTTGCAAAATAGGGTCTTGCCTTATCAGCGAAATAGGCCTCATAGCTTGACCCTGAACAAAGGGCCACCTGAACTTTTATTGGATAGTCTGGGGTCTTCCTGTTGTGACATCATCTTCTGCTGTGTCCCTTGTCACCCTGCTGTCTCTTGCCTCAGGTGTGCCTGTGCCCTTTGTTACACAAGGGATTGGTACCAGTTCACAGCCTCTTGAGTCCAGCAGTGGAAGACTGGAACCACTGCCTCAGGAGACCCACTGACTCAATAAAAGGGAAAGACTGAACACGTGGACTAATTAGATAATAAGAATCATTAACTAAAAGAAGTAGAGTACTAATTAATAAGAGAACTACGTAACTTGTAGCCAATGAACTGTGATATGTTTGCTAAAATCTATATATAGTGTAAAGTTTTCAGAATTGGTGTGCTTGATTTGTGGAAAGCTTTTACCTTGTACCCTGCACAGAATAAACATCTCCTTTCTGAAGTAGGCCCTGTGTCTCTCTTTAGAGAGCCCCTAAATCAGCAACAAAGCCACCTGTGCTGCTCACCTGAAAACAAACTTCCCCTGGGCCTCCTCCTGGGCAGATTCTCTTGCTCTGGACTCCACAGCCTTGAAGCTAACAGAGCTGGTGAATGCTGGGACATCGCCGCCAGTGCAGACCTTGTCTTTTGCTTATGTAGTCAATAGTTCCACACACAGAATCAGAAAAACAGAATATGCTGAGTTGGAAGACACCCACAAAGATCATTGAGTTCAACTCCTGGCCTCACACAGAACCATCCCTAAGAGTCACATCCTGTGCCTGAGAGTATTGCCCAAACGGCTCTTGAACTCTGTCAGGTCGTGGTGCTGTGACCACTGCCCTGGAAAAGCCCTTTCCTATATCCAACCCAAACCTCCCCTGACACAACTCCAGGCCATTTCCTTGGGTCCTGTCCCTGGTCACCACAGAGGATCAGTGCCTGCCCCTCCACTTCCCCTCACAAGGCAGTTTTAACAGTAGCTGTGATGAGTCTCCCTTCAGTCTCCTCCAGATGAACAGATCATTTATTTTCACTTGTTCAGGACAATCCCTGGTATCAATCCAGGCTGGGGCATGAACAGACAAAGAGCAGCCCTGCTGAGGAGGACTTGGGGGGCTGGTGAATGACAAGCTGGACACAAGCCAGCAGTGTGAGCTGGCACTCAGAAACCAACAGCATCCTGCTGCCACCACCACTGGCAGGCAAGAAGGGAGCTTCCTTGCTGACGTGGCCGAGTCTAAGGCATTTCTACTTCACAGGAGGACAGGACAAATAGGGAGCTCCAGTCCTTCCAAGAGAGGACAAACACAGCCCCTCTCCTCTGTAGGCCTAAAGATCACAGTCTATGTGTAAGGGAAGACACATTCAGTCTTAATTGAACGAGTTCAAACAAAGCTGACAAGACTTCACCTTCTTCCTTAAAATTAGGGAGTAACATGCCATGTGGCCACAAAACAAATTGTCTACCATCAGGTTTTACTATACTGCACACTATACTGTATAGTGTATACTTAATGAAAACACAACCTACTGCCCTAGCCCAGAGTAGGGGACAGTTTGTTTCCAAAATTAAGTTTGCTAGCTAATAATGGCCGGCAGCAACTGCTGCTGCTGCTGTCATAATGATAGCACTTTCTTATTTTTATGCCTCTATTCCCTGCAATAATTTCAGGTGCTTCTCTGTGCACTAATGCTGCCTTCTAATAAAGCATTAAAAAAGTCATTAAGTAGAGCACCATGCCAAAAGCTACTGCAACTATAAGCAGAAGTGTCTAAATGACCTGTTTAAGAGCCTGGAGCATGGTAAGGAAAATGTGTTTCTTGCTTACATCACCATATATTCCTCACTGAACACTTGGGTTGATGAGGTCAGGAGAAGGTCCCCAATATGAATTTAAATTTTCATGCTGGTACAAATGGCCGGTACAAATGGCACAAATTGCTCTAGGCCCAAGTGCTGCTATGGGTCACACATACCTCCCATGATCCCTACATGCAGCAGAAAGGTACAAGCCTTTCTACTACTGTGCTCTACTCCCAGAGCACATGAAGAAGCAGCTCTTCCATACTGCAGCTGCAAACAATAATTTCTGATCTACATATAACTGAGAGAGCAGAGATATGCAGAAATAGGGGGGTAACTCTGTAATCCTCTAGGATAGAAGAGCAGTTTCTATGCTGCAAACATTGACAAAGGAGACGGTACTTTTAAAAAAACCCTGATGTATCAGTTAAGCCACATGCAGAGCCGACTTTGCACTGCCCATCCTCTGAGCAAGGGTAGTCCACGTCAGCCACTGTGTAGCCAAATCAGAGCAAGTAGTTGTTGCATAATAAGTCCACAGCAAATGAACATTTCTACTGATAAGCATCCTTTCCACACTCCCATATCTATGTATCAGTCACTGAAGAATGAGATTTTGCATTCTTCAGGATGCTAAAGCTTTTGAGAAGAACCCACCCACCCCAAGAGACCACTGATGTGAGTGTTAAATAAAAAGATGGCATTACTCAACCTGCCCCTGACATACCTGCAACAGCCCCCAGTGAGGAGTCAGGCTCACCTACACAGGAGACTGCCCAGCATTCAGTGATTTATTTATCCTCAGGGTGAACCTTCCCTGACTCAGCCAGACCAGCCTAAGAATTGGGAATGGCTTACCTACAATTCTCAAGTCACACATTGCTTAGAAATATGAAAGGCAAGGCCTGTGCCATCACTGTTTCACACAACTAATTGCATGACTGTGCTGATAATTCCTGCTGCCATCTGTCCAATGGTTGAGACCAGCAAAATCTGCCTGGTCTTAGACTGAGAGTCTAGCATTGTCCTGAAAGAGCACAGTGTTGCATACACCTGCCAAGGCCTTCCTGAGGTGTGTGAAAAGGGAATTATACTGTTTAGCACACAAAGAAGTCACAGTATGCTGATAATAAATCAGGGGTTACTGACCAGGAGCTTCGCTGGCTCTCTGAGAACGAAGCATTAAATTCTTTCAGCCATTGAAAATATAATTTTTTTCCTACCCAGTCTTAGTTCGAGGAGAAAATACAGCTTCTTGTAAAGTCAGCTGTTGATAAAATAACCTTTTGAAAAGTTGTTTTAGCTGCTTGCAGATCAAGCAGTGAGAAGCTGGGATACAGGAAGTGCCTTCTCAACTATAATCTTGACTCACTGCAGTTGTGATTTTCTCCAAGCCCAGAGCAGATATATGGACATCAAATGCAAGTAACAGCAGAGTCAAGCCAAACAGAATGTAGAAAGAGTGACTGTTTTTGTTGTTTATTTATTTATTTGTTTATTTTTGGTTTTTTTTAGTTCTAGTCATCTCCACAGATTAATTGCCCTGCAGATTAGTTAAAATAAGTAAATAAAAATAATGGTAGCTGACAAAATAAAACCACTCTTACTTCCAAAAGCACAGCCAGAGTCTCCTCTTCATTGGAGTGTGTTCCCCACTACTGGTGACTGCCAGTGCCTGGGAAGGATTCACACGGACAGTTTACAGAACACTCATTATTAATATAAAATTGTGACAGGTCAGGGTTTAAATATTGTCAGTGATAGTGTCTCACTCCAAAAATATGCTCGAAGGAATATACAGACAAGGTCTAATTCCAAATAAAATGTTCACCAAGCATAAAGTATGATTCTTACCCAACAAGTGTCTCTATGGGGGAGAATACAGCTTCAGCCCTTCAACTGATCCCAGCAGTTATGATGGAGTCTTCTGTAACTTTTCCCCCATCCTCATCTGATTTTTATATTATTTCTTTGTGTTTAGGTGGAGCTTCAATGACTCTGTTATAAACATGAGAAGGGAATTGGCTTTTATACATAATTGTTAATGAGCTTGTTAATTAGGTTATGAAGTTAATGATTTTATATGTTAATTAGGTTGATTGGCATTGTTTGGGGGTGGTGTTCAGATGCTGGGGGTTGATAGCAGAAAGTTCTGGAGGAACTGGCATCAATCACAATTAGCATAAGGGAAGAGAGTGGAAGACCCCATTGGACTATTACGAACCAATGAGAAGACCCTGGATACAAACGAGCCAACCAGAACAACATAAGGCGTTGGAGTCAAGGGTAGAGCTATACTCAACTCCAGGGTATAAAATGTATCTCCCCAGCCCTGTGGGTGTGCCTCTGGCTGTATCTGACCTGTGGCTAAGCACCCAGCGCTGTTCCTTTGCCTTGTAGTTCGGCGGATCACCATCTTTGGTCTCTAATTGTTCACGGTTACTTTTGTTAATAAATTTCCCTGTTCTAAAATTTTAATTGGCCAGCCATTTATTTCAACTCGAATCACACAGACACACCTTTGTTACTGAGGGGTGTAAAATTCTCTTGCTTTTACAGATACAGTCAAACCACAGAACACATGCCCAGTGAGGGGTGGTTGTACCTCAGGGGCAGGGAACTTCGGGATGGAGGGGTGCATTAATGTTACTATTAGGTTTTAATGAAGCAAGTTCATCTAAGGAGAGGGATTTCACCACAGTTGCTAGCTCAGCAGTAGGATATCTTCCCTTATCTTCCCTGGTATGCAAAGCTATATGTATTTGCTGCAAAGTACCATCGAGTTCCCTTCCCTGCAAGGATTCCCAGAGAGTCTTGCCTCTGCTCTGCCCCACCCTACATCCCATTCCCCTCAGGAGGTGTGTGTGGATGGGGAATCATCCTGGAATAGGTTTCAAGTCACGCCAACTGCATTCTATCCAGGGGGCAGCAAATGTGATTTACCCTATAACTTCTGTACAGTTATAACTCCTGTTAAGATGCTAATATAACTCCTCAGTTTTCTCTAATTGCATTCGCAGTTACAAGTCCATAGCATTCCCAGTCATTTTCCCACAGTCGGCTATGTCACGCTACTCGCCTGGTGTGAGCAGGTGAATCAGCAAACGTGAAACTACTACAGACACCCAAGAAATCTTTTTCCTGGAACTGCTAGCTTCTCCACAAAATATAACTTTGGTTTTCTAAAATTACATTTAAGTCAAATTCGGTACAAAATTCTAGATGGAACATCCCATTGAGCATTAGGAGCAACCTGAAGAGACATTTTAAGAAGTTGGAAGTACCTCACCCTGACTCAGCTCTATTTTGCACCAATACCTGCATTAACAGCACCAGCCTGGGAAAAGAAATTCTTGAGTCCCAGTCCCTGTTCTGACAAAGACTGACTTCTTCCTACAAAAACACATTCAGTAACTAAGGACATACAGAGAACACAGCCTCCCATCTGCCCTCTTAACAAACGTTGCCTCTTGGCTTTTCTAAAAGCTATGAGAGGAGGGTTCAGGCACTCAGAGGAATCTCTCATGGTACTTGGATCTTCCCACCCCCTAAAATGTATGCTGTCAAATCCCTGAAATATTTGGCAATCTCCCTTTCCAAATGGCTCACTTTATTGCTATCATTTGTTCTATACAAGTGCACAGTAAAAACCTTTTTGCTGAAACAAAGGGAGATTTCCTTTCAAAATAAGAAATTTCTTTCCAACATTATATTTGGCAGATAAAATACAAAAATTACATGTTTACTCCAGTCTAAAAATTATTCCCCATTTGACAACCCTAGGTACAGCTGTGAAACTGAAAAAGCCTTTTCATAGCCCTAATCATGGCATCTCCAAAATCACTGTGGAGTTGGGACCAAAACCAGAAGCATATCCTGGAATTAGCACAGTGGGAACAATCACAGAAATAATTTTGTTTGCCTAAATCATCTTTCTCCATAGGAGGGCTACACCCTAATTGTGGTAACCCACAAGCTTGATGCAATATCCTTTTCTCTTATTCAGGGTGATTCATGTATTTCTGAGAAACAGTAAATAAGACACAGGGAGGTTGGAAATTTGGCTTAAGTACCCTTCAGCAATGTTTGGAACAGACATTTCAGTTACAAAAGATATCAGAATAAGAAGGAAAAGCTTGACTTTGCCTTTTTTCTTCATTCCACCCATTCCTTAAACTAACATTTCCCTTGTACTATTTCCTTGAGACATTAGTTTTACAAACCGCACTTTGTCTTGAGTTGTGAATTATCAATTTCAAAATCGAGTACCCACCTGCTTCAGGAATTAAAAGAAGAAGCAGCCACAAGCCCAGAATCAGTTATTGTTTTGCTCTCTGTAAAGGTGCAGATTCTAAGTGATGACTGCATGGCTGCCTGCATGGACACGCAGGGCACAGTGCACGTCCATGGCAGGGATTCCATGCAGAAGTGTCTTCAGGATTTCCCCCTCTTTCCAAGGGCACACAAAATTCTGCATGCATTTTTAAAACATGAATGATACCCTTGACCGATCTATATACAGATTATATCAGTGCTGCAAGTAAACCACGCCTGACTTGCTTAACTTTTCCTTAGCAGGCAGTCCTTGCTAGATGCAGATGAAACATGGACACCCCATGCCAGGCAGCACTCTGAAATCCACACTTAATCCGAATTCCCTTAGTCCCTGGGAAGCACAAAGAGAAAACTGAACACAGCTACTTTCCAGTTTTTAAAGAGCAGGACTGCTCATCTGGGCATTTCTTCTGCCCCGATTGCCAAGCTGTCTTCATGCTCAGAAAGAGTCCTTTTACACCAGCCACTGCAAGAAACATCAGAAAGAACAAGGCAGCTGGCAGTATCTTACTCCTGCACTGTTAAGGCTTTCCAAGGACCTGTATGCAGATGAATGTGTTACTTGGTGCCAGGAAGAAGGATACAGCAAACAAAATTTCTCATTGTTGTTATTTCTGTTTTATTCAGATATATGATCTAATTGTGAAGATTAGATCAAAAACAACCACCAGGACAAGTTCAAATTCCCCTAGAAGTTCTACATCCTGCCCTGTCACTTTAAGTGCTGAGTCCACAGCTGGTACTTAACAAGAATGGACAAACAAATATATTAGTCTAGATGCAAACAAGAAAAAAAAAAGCCCTCTTAGGCCTGTGCAATCAATACACTTTCTGATAGAGGGGGTAGACCTAATTTGATCTCAAATTAGACAGGACTTTGGATCAAGAGAAAAAATTCTAAATGAAGGCAAACCAACCAGTGTTTTGTTGTACAAATAGGAGAGAACTGCTTTGTGCACAGGGTAGCATCTGCCACCACTCTCAAAACAGCAGCCAATAGAATTGTGGGATCTGCATCCTTGCTGCTGCCCCAAACAGGAGATGAGACAAAGCATAACAAATGACCTGCGGCTGGGGAAGCTGTGGGAACTACCATGTTCCTCAGGAAAACTTGCCACTGCCTAACTGCCTCAACTGCAGACACACAGCATCACTGGACAGCTGTGTCCCTTCCAGTCTCACTCACACAGGCCTCCTCCAGCTACTGTGCCTTGACTGTTGGAAGACAGAAATTGCCAGTACCATATTTGGATCACAATCTATTTTTGTGTTACGGACTTTAACTAAACTTTAAAGAAAGCAATAGCGATGAAAAGCTGAAAGTCTTGTGTGACCTGAAAGAACAGAGCCAAGCTAACTGATCCCTCACTGTCTCTGCTCTCAGTTAACTAAAGTTATTTTCATGGCTTTCAACAAGATAACATTTCATCAAGCTGTACAGATAGATAACTGTCATCATAAGTCTCATCACAAAAGGAACCCTGGAACAGAATTTCCTCAGGAAACAGGTTATAAGAATCAGTATTATGACATGATTGTTTTCAGCTCCTACTTCCCCTGATTTCCAGGGCAGCAGGATCCAACCTGCCAGACTTCACAAACTTTGCTCTTCTGAATAAAGAACAAAAGTGATATTTGGAAAAGCATAAAACACAAAGAAATTGCTAGGGTTTGCAGAACTATTTCTATATGGCATCTGTCTCTGCAAAATGTTTGACATGAAGTCTGCAGCTGAATAAAATTTCAGTTTATTGCTCTATGCAAAACCTCACATGAAGTTATTTTAAGAGAAGGCAACTATTAATTAGTTCTAATGAGGATACAATTTGCTTTCAGCAGATTTGTTTTATTGAAAACAGCAGAAACAATTGAGCTGAACAACAAAACAAGCTGCAGTTAGAAGCTGAATGTCCTCTGGCCCTAGAGCAACACATGTAGCTGACAGCTAATGACAAATTAATCTACATTTCCCATATTAAATTTTGATCATAACGGAGAGCATGGAAGAGGTATGTTATATATTTTCTACCAGACTTGAACTTCTCAACCAACTGTGAAGTTGAAAGCTAAACAAAACATTCAAAATTCATGGCAAATGAATTGTGTAAAAATGTTCTGAGGACACTCTCAACCCTCATGAAATTGCTAAGTTAACAGCAAATCCAGCAGTTTGTTAATGTAGCTACTTAAAAGGGTGCAGCCAATCCTAAAGTTTGCCTGTGCTTGATGTAGGCATGCCAACATTTAGTACCTTGTGCTCCTGACCCTCATAATTTTCAGTATGTGACTGCTCCTTGTTCAAGAGCCACAGCTTCTTTCAATGAAGGCCATTAAATATGACAATGTACTACACTATGAATATGTTTCAATTAGGAAGGGGGAGCTAATAACTTTGCAGGGCTCTCTGAAGATCCAAACAGCTAAGCTCATTTCACAGCTTAGTGATTCTTTAGAAGCATTAAATTCCTGGAAATAAAATGACAATACTTATTAAATTGGCTTTATCTCATAGCCAGTGAGTTTTTCTTATGCCCTAATGTGAAAACAACCCTTATGGATGATCAGCTTAAAAGAACTGAATAAGCAGTTCTGAGCAATGAAAGATACTGCTTCTTTATTTTTTTTCCCTCTCCCCGCTTCGAACGCCTGAACCACTCTTTACATCAGAGTCAAAAAAGAGTTCATAGTTTGCAAATTCACATAACTTCTGTTTGAGTACCTATATAATCTGACTCAGATTTCCAGCAAGAACCCCCTGTTACACAGAGCAGCCTAATGTGGAACAGGTCACCTGCAAACACAGAGTAAGTTTAAAACATGTGACATCACAAGAAAAAACTGTTCAGTAGCACGTGGGGTAAAATCAGACTCCCTTGCAGTTTCAGCATCTCAGCAAAGTCAGCTGGATTCCTTGGGAGGGTTAAGCACTCTGAACGAACACCTCCCTGCAACCATGAGGAGCAGGAACAAAGGGGCTGGAACAAAGCACTCATACAGATGGCGCCCAAAGGACAACAGCAAGTATTCTGCAGAGCAGTAGAGCAAGCAAACACCAGAAACTCTTGTTCCATGCCATTGCTGAAATATTTACAGTCTCCTCATATTTTTATTTACAAAGCAAAAGCTACAATCCTTGTATGTTTACGTTTACATGATGTCTCTTTCAGAGCCACATACCTTCTCTCAGATGATTTTTCTTTCTATTATCACTATACAGGGAAAATAAATCCCCAGAAACATATCTTAATTCCCTTTAATTTGTCAGATAGCTACTTGCAGTTCTCGAGGCTGACAATTTTAAGTGCAGCTACTTCACTAATTTATAGATATGACAAGATTTTCAAGTTGAAGCATTGCTCCTTTTAAAAAGAATTATGGGGAATTATCACTCAAATGAAATCTATTTTGACCTTAGCCAAAGAGTTTATAACTTTGGACTAAAATAAGTGGGAAACAACACATTGTAAATAAACTTATGTGGATTTAAAATACAGTATTTGAAGTTTGAAATGCCTGTTCTGACATTGTCTTCCCTTTTTCTTCCCCCAGTTAAGAGTCAGGGATAGAACATTAAAACAGGACCTCAAGCAAAGCCAGCAAAGGTATCTTAATTTTTTTTCTTGGCTAAAACTAGTATTTGCAAAAGGATCATAGATGACAGGGGCTATTGCCTTTAGCTCCAGCTTGCCTGAAGTGGCTTTGATCTCTGCTGCCACCCATATTCACAGAACAGTCTCAGGTATTTGGCCTTTCCAACAGTGACCCCATACTCCCTCTCTGAGTCAGTGTGAAGAGGAACTGTGCAGCATTGGTTGTGTAGCTCACCAGAAAATACAGAATTAGTGTTCCCATGAAAGCCAGGAGCAAAGCTACAAGGAGGCACAGGCAAGGAAAGGAGCACAAGGGCAAGAGTGCATGGTGATTTCAACCACGACATTGTTCACTTCCTCCTCCTAACATTCAAGCTGCAAAAAAGAAAATACTCCATGTGATTTTCAGAAGATAAAGGCTATTTTAGACTGTGATTTACAGAATTACAGTTTATAATACAGCATCTGGCTTGCCATTGCCAAGTTCCAATGCACATATGTCACTCGGTACAGATCAGTGCCCTATTGAAATATCTCAAGGTTAGAAGTGGATATCAGTACAGCACCTCCCTTTAGCACACTCATTTTATTGGATTAGCTCTCCAGGAGTCAGTGGCCACCTAGACTTGTGCATCAGCAGTGTATGTGAGAGAAAACAAAACAAGCAAAAGGCAGTGTGTAGCACCAGAGATGGAGCATAGCTTCTGTCTATTCAAATAAACCATCAGCACACCTCAAACTGAGCCAAAGCACCTCTACCAGGACCTCCTTCACACTGTGGAAATTTCAAAATATTTAATCTATATTTTGTCTCTGGAATCCACAAGTTTTGTGATAATTTTGCAGTAGAACTTTTTAGTGTAGCAGTTAGTATTAGCCATTGGGGTTAAGACGTACAGGGAGAGGAGACAGAAGACAAACCTTCAATTTGAAGATTCATGAATTTCATTTACAATTACTTACCTTGTATTCTACTTTGAACCCTGAATCACAGAACCCAAAAATCACTTACAATTAATTCCTCATTAAAAGCCTGATTATTCCCTGAGCCAGCAGAGACTGCCTTTTTGAAATATCCAGTCTTCATTACTAAGCATCAAAATTATAAAAACTCCACTTAACCAGATCCTGTTTTATCCGGAAATAACTTTTGTTCATAAGGCTTTTTTTCCCCAAATTTCAAATGTAATTTTTAAAATTTCTCTACATCGCTTCTCAAACATTATAAAATTACTCTGATCATAAATCTTTCCAATCTAGATGATAGTAGCAGATGTCCTCTTACTTACCAGACAGTTATCTAATCCAGGTTAGCTTTGCGTGCTTTCTTCTGCATCTGTAATAATACAAAAGGGTCCTACTGAAGGAGATGCATCACTTATCTTTAGACAGCATGAACATTCTGAGCTTGTCAACTTCAAATCTTTCAACAAAAGCAAGTTTAGAAGAACAGCTTAAACTGAAACAGCTAATTATGAGATACCTAAAATGGGGAGGGAGGGGCAAATATCCTACCCTTGTTTACAGTTCTCTCCTAATGATTCTACTGGATTAACTCATTTAAATTCCTTTAGTCTCTAAATAATAGAGTTTTCCTCTCTCACAACAACAACATTAAAATAAAAGAAAAAATTAGCTCTTTTCTGAAGCTCTGTGCTAGGAGTTATCTGTTTATATGTCCTGGAAATAAGCTTGACTTTTTCGCTAGAGGAACATGCTGGACACTAATGCATTTATGGCATGTTGGATGTTCTTATCTATAAGGCTCTGACGTACAGGCAGAATTTTAGCACCTACTGCATCCAAACTCACTGAAAACAGTGGCAATAAAGCATTCCCACACAGCTGGTATTGGCTCAGGTTATTAAGAATTAAGAATCAATACCACTGGTCATCAAAACAGTTCAATTCCTTAATTCTTACCCAAAAGATCTGTCAGATTTCTAAACTAAAAGAGTTGTACAAATGGAGTAGGGCCACAGTTTAACACAAATCCACCAGAATGTGTCGTAAACGGGCTCTAGTGTATGGGAAAGTTCAGTCAGTATTGTGGCTTGCTGGTTTCCAGCAATTAATTTCCAAAAGGACAGTGCTCTTTCATACCTTACCATTTATGGTTACAAAAGGCTTTGTAATAGGGGAACTAAGTCAGGAGTTCAGCCACAGCAAAACAAACCCAGAGAAGTACAGGAAAGGGAAAAAAATATAATAAAAACCCCTTTCAGCTCTGAGCTCCGCTACTATCCCAAGTCTGTCATGTAACAGACTTTTTTCATCAGAGAAAGCAGTGTTTCATCAGAAACTGTGAGTATATTTCTAAACAACTGCTTTTTTCCTTGAGAGCATGTGATAGCTTTGTTTTTTTAAAAGTAAAGTGTTTTGGGAAGCAAAAGGCTTTCTATAGCTGCAGCACTATGTAGGACTGTGCAGATAACTTTTCTGCAGCAGACTGAGTTGTTCTCTCTTTTGAAACTGGATGCAATTGGATCATTCTTCAAAACTGTTAGCAAAGGTAACAATAATATTTTCACAAATTAAGAGCCTGTAGCTCATATAAGACCATAGTTGTTATTCATTTTAATGGTAAACGCACCTTTACTCTTAGAAGTTTCACGGCTCTGGGTGTTCAGCGTTTCTTAAGAGGTTGTGCTTACCTACCCCTAAGTTAGAGAGGAACCAGGCACATGAACTCTTGAAGGCTTCCCAGAAATCTGCTCTTAAACTGATTACTTCTGTGCAGTCCTCTACAGCACAGAATCAAAGGAAAAAGTACTCCAGAAA
>WEKY01044918.1:53430-81331 GCA_013390045.1 Picathartes gymnocephalus | reverse complement strand
AAAAAAAGGAAAGAAAAAAAAGCTATACATGAGATGGCACAAGAGTGAGGAAGAAAAAAAATAAAATTATTAATTACAGATGTGGTTGGGCTTTATAAAACAGTTTATATGTAGGTTGCTGTTGGAAGACAGAAATCATTGCCCAGAGCCAATAAATAGCAGGTAGCAAGGATCACATCTGTTTTGCATTCTAATTAAAATTTCAAACAAGCAGCTGAGATGCATGTTCTCTGTAACAAGCTGGCTGTGGTGTTTTGAGAGCTCTCTGATGAGATGAAAGCTGTAAGGATGTAAGGGAGGTCATCTGAGTTATACCATCAGCAGCCTGTCCTATCAGTCATTGGTATGATCAATTATTTCTGTGGAGGTACCACAGTAAACCCATAATTTTAATAGAAGCTCAGTAGGTATTACTGGCTACATGACACAACCTTTGCTCCAAAGAGTTTATAGTGTGAATGCAAAATCTGAAAAAAAAGATGAGAGAGAAAATAAGCACAAAGGGTTACAATTATCTGAGGCAATGATAATTTTTCATGCCAGTCAGAGAGATATGAATGGAATCCAAAAGTTTAATTCCTAGTCCTATGCCTTGGACGTAAGAGAACAAATCATGTTGGCCCACAGTGCGTGCTCCTGATACTGTTACTTTTGTGAAAGTGTTTTCACAGGCAGTGATGACTTAAAAGACCATAGAGAAAACCCCAAATATGCTCCCTGGCTGCCACTGGGAAGCTTCAGAATTACATCTATCATTTACACATACATAATCTGTTTTTCTCAGTGCTGATTTTTGCTCTTGCCTAGCAAGATTTAAATGTAGGCAGAGAAATTTATCTGGCTTGTGAAATAATGGAGATAGACAATAAGGCTCATCCTCCACAGGAAAGGACAGTATGTGTTGAAAATAAACATTTTAAAATCAACAGACTAATTTCTGTAAGCGTAGTAAATCAGCTATGGAGTTTTCTAAATGGCTTATGTTAATATCTAGTATCTCTTGAAAAAAAGAAAAAAATCTAAATTGCAATCTGTATTGCTGGAGGGCTGCCATTTATATAATTTAGATATGTTAAAAGAGAAAAATGAAATAGACCAGTGAACAGCAGGCCACTTAGGCTAATTCTTTGATGGAACAATTAATCTAGTATTTCATTAATCAAACATTAGAAAGTAAAAATATAAATAATATCAGGCAACTAAGTTTTGTGGAAAGTAGGCCTTGTCAAATAATCCTTTAATCTTTTTTGGCAAGATTACAGGTCTGGTTAATTACAAAAACTTCGCTGATAAAATTAATTTGCTGGATTTCTCCTGGGAATTTGATTTAATACAAGACGGCACCAAGAAAGAAACAAAATAAAATTTATGGAATAGACAGGGCACATATTAGGTGGATTAAAACTCTTTGAACAGCAGAGATGAAAATACAGTGGTATATACAGATTATCAGCAAGCCAAATCTTTATTACTAAGATAACTTACAGGTGGGACTCTACTCCTTCTGGTTGGTTATTCTGGGATACTTTCCTGGTAAAATTCACTACTAGTATAGGACCTGCATAATGGCAACACTCTGAGGATGCTCTTGAATTCCGTAACTCTTCTGAATGGCACAGAGGGTGAGATTCAATTACTAAAAAACAAAAGTACCATTTAAAATGTCCTAAGGAACTAAATTTTTCTGCCTGGTGGATATGACACAGGACATAAGAGAAACCCAAACCTTTCAGAAGAGCAGCTGGGGCCATGTGAGATATTTCCTCACAATCTGAACAGGACTACACCCCTATGTTTAGGCAAGCAAATCCTACCACAACTAACATCTGTCAGCTGGAGGCTTCTCTCCTCAATCTCAGCTCCTCCCTACAGCTTCTGATAGAGCACTTGCAATCTAACAGGAGAAGGTCACCAGCATCCAGGAATGACTGAGCAGGACTCTTGAAATTTTCCATGTTCCCTGTGTTAATTTTACTACTTGCTGATAAAGACATTACCCAGTGTTTCCCAGCCCCTTTGAAATCACTTTTAGCTACACAGCTTACATTTAAAGAGCATTTACAGTACATTTAAAAAAAAAAAAGTAGGACTGGGGAAACTCTTCTCATATGAATGCCAAGGATTAATCTATTCAGTTTATCAAAGAAAAGATTGAAGCATTACCTGATTATTTTATTGAAGTCCTTAGACTTGGAAAGCTATGATAATGAAAAGATTTACAATCTTGCAGACAGAGATATAATGAAATCCAATTTGTTGGAAGTCAGACAAATTCAAGCTTGAAATAAAACACATTTTTGAACACTGAGGTTAATTAAAGATCGAAAGAATTTCCATGGAGGAGGTGACAGATTTCCCATTGCCAAGAGGCTTTCAGGCAAAAAGTTCATTCTGAACATCCTTTAGTCCAGTTTCTAGAAAGAAAAACACCATGGCCTCTGTGTGGAAATTTTCAAACTAGGTGATCACAATGGTCCTTTCTGACTACAGAGCACACAAGTTTATAAATACGAGGGAATGAGCCCTAATCTTCCAAAAGAGGCTATGCTACTGAAAAATTTGTTCCATCTGAGAAACAAGAAATATTGGAACCACTACAAAAAAATTCTTCCTTGGAAGAATGTATGGCTATTTTCTCAGCAGAAGTTTTTTGATATTGTCTCAGAAGGTGTCAGCTTGGCATACTGCTGCTCCTTTGATAAGCATAAACTTGGGGAGAATCACAGAGAAGTCATTTGAATAACAATCTCAGGCAATGGAGTAAACACCCTTTGCACCTGTATTCTATTGGATGCTTAAGCATCAGCTTTTAGTGACTGTTGATTTCTTCCCTTGTACATTCTTATCACTGTCAACATTGTTGTCCAGAAAATTTTTCCCTCCTGGAAAATTATCTTCATTCCCAGGCTTTCCTGCTTCTTTGAGAAATAGTAAAATTTAGCCAAATATTTTGATGACCCTTCATTCTTGAACAGCAGTTGGGGAAATACCTTTCACCCCAGTAAACATGCTGATGTGAAGACGGTCCATGTAACGGGATAGATCTGAGGGAGAGGCAGTTGTAAATAATAGGATTTAAGAGGAGATTCTGGATTGATAGCCATGAGAAGCAATAGGTAGACTAGCAATGAAAAGTGCAGTAGGAGATAATGAATGGCATATTAAACACACAGAGATACAAAAAGAGAAAAGAATTTTTGTGTTGGAGCACAATCCTTGTTTATATTATTATCAGTTGGTTCATTCTTGCTCCTTAGGCAGTAAGAAGATGAGACGTGCAACCTACACACCTGCATCTAGATTTGGATTTCAGATTAGGGTTTGTATTTCAAGTTCTAGAGGTATGGGCATTCAGCTGTGATGGTACAGTTCACTGTGTTGTATCACAGGGATGATTTATGACTGAAATTTAGATTTAAATTTGGATTTCATGTAACTTCTGCAGAAAATATGAAGCACATTTGATTTTGCATTTTAAATACCTTCCCTCTCACCACACGCATTTGATTGAAAACAGGGGTTTATGAATATATGTATTCAGCTTTAAATGTGTTGAAGGAAATTGAGAGCAAAGGGCTGGAAAACCTGCTAGGTAGACAATGGACAGTACAACAGAGATTGATTAAGTGTAGTTCTGGGAATTATATTGTTTAGATTTGATCTAAGAACAGATTGATTCAATTTACAGGAAATGATTCTTCATTAGCTTCACACAGATGTGTTTCTGGAGCAGCATCAAGATTTTAGCTGCTTTTAGGTTTAAGTACTACATCCATGAGTGTTCACTGCACTGCTTTAGGTCCTTTGTCAGGATTTGTTAGCTCTGTACTGGTCTGGTGATCCTCACGCTCTAAAAGACTGCTTCACCAGAAGAGGCTCCTTTTCCACAGCGTTTCTGTGCTTGATATTAGCCAGCTGCCCATCACCAATACTAGTGTTTCCAAGAGTGATTGCCCTTGAATCCTAACTAGCTGTCTTCAAGCAGAGATCTGCACGCTGCTTAGCTCTGTGTCCTAGGTCTTAGCTTCCATCCTTTTTGCCGTCAACAGCTCTCTTTTAGCCCTATGGCACCTCACTTAGCAAATCGATATTAGGAAAATTTTTAACATCACTGAGGTTTCCCAATGGAAACAGAGAGGAATCGGCCTAAAGCCGATTCTCACACTGCACAGTATCGGGGCTGGTATTACCTAACACATACAATTTTAACCCTTAGACCTCAGTCAAGCTGCCCTGCTATTCAAGCTTTCTATGGCAGTGAATATAAGAGAGGAAATACTGTCAGAACTTTCAGCATGGGAAGGCACTTTGGATTCTTATGATGAATATCTCCTTACATGAATAAATGGGTGAACATAGTAGCTGTATATATGAATAGATGAATGGGTGAATGGATAGCTAAAAGAATGATATGAATCAATGGATGAATAGATGGATGGATATATACTGCTGCACATATTGAGAGAAAGTGATGCCTACAAAACTATGTCAGGAAAAACTGGGAAATTTCTCATGCAGTGATCTGAGGTTCTGTCCTTTGTGTCATCTTAAAAAAACCCGAAATACATAAAGGAGATATGTCAATTAAAGGCCACAGCAGCTTTAAAAGAAATGTGCTGATTTCACTAAAAGCTTCTGAAATATCTCCAAATGTGGAGGAGGGTTTTGACGTGAATCCTTCAAGCTGTGGGTAGTGATTGCCAGCAAACTTTGCATCTGCACAGAAAGATAGAATAAAGTGTAGTTTAAGCGTTTAAAAAATGCATTGTACTTCTTATGTTTGGTGCTTAGAGTGCTGACAAGTATGGAGCACCACAGAGAAAAGTCTTACCAGCACAATCAGTGCTAAGTGGCTGTGCTTTTTATTTGCATTTCCTTCATTCTGTTCCTTCTTTCCCTTGCAAAAGACTAAATTGATTACCAACTTTGTATCTATGAGTTCCATTTTTCCTTACAAAGTCAAGGTAGTAGTTCATGCCATGATTTTAAAATAAATTTTTGCTGCAACTATGTGGTCATCACTTTTCTTCAATAAGGTTTTCAATTTTTACTTTAATGACATATGTCATGTTATTTCAAAGGTGAGGAAAAATCTGTCCTAATTTTAGGCAGGCATACTGGGCCCACAGCTCAAAAACAGGAGCTTTGGCCAGACTGGTGAATTCCACTGAAAACTTGATAACTTGTATATTGTCTGTTACATTCAACTTCTAGCGTAAAATATCTGCCTTCTGTCCTGAGTTTTGTACTTGAAAACTTTTAAATTGGTTTGTCTTGGATAAACATCATTTTTTTCTACTACAATGTCTAGAAACCTAATTTATTTTGCATACAAGAAGGCAATTTCTTGTGTTTTCAGGTGATTCAATCCCGGTAAAAGTTTTGTAGAATCACAGAATCACAGGGTGTTTGAGGATGGAAAGGACCTCTGGAGGTCATCTTGTACAACAGCCCTGCTCAAGCAGAGCCACCTCATGCAGGTTGCTGGGCACTGTGTCCAGATGGCTTTTGCATATCTCTAAGGACTGAGGTTCCACCACCTCCAATGGGCCTCTTGTGCCAGTGCTTTATCACTCTCACAGTGAGAGTGTGTTTCCCAACGTTCAGAAGGAGCCTCCTGAGCTTCGATTTGTGCCCACTGCCCCCCTGATCCTTCTGTTCTCCATGCAGAGCAGTCCCTTCCCTCTCAGCCTCTCCTCACAGGACAGGTACTCCAGTTCCTTAATCACCTTTGTGATCCTTGGCTGGACAGCAGTTTGGGCCCCTCCACACTAGATTTGGCTCTTTCTACTGCACAGTTTTACAGCATTACCCCTCTAGGGCTTGTATCCCCGAGTTCTCATGCTGCTCTCATGCCATGTTGCATCTTACACATGCTTGACATCAGGGCGTAAAAGCTCCAAACGTTTGGTGTGCTACGATGTTTCAGGCACCTTGGATTGGCAAATCACACATGTAGGTAGTCATTAGCCCGAGGGTACCTACAGAGTACTCGTGAATGTATGGGTGGTAAAAGCAAGCTTAAGTTTCTCCAAAAGCTGCCAGTGTGGACACAAGCCACTCTATGGTACCATGCCTGGCTGATCAAGAGAGTTCCCTGAGACAGATGAAGGAATAGCTTGAATGGAAAATGCAATCCTCAAGGATGTTAAATCAGAGCCCAAACTTTCAGCAGATGGCACATTTTTTATAGCTGAACTCTGGGTCACAAAGGGGTAGGAAAACTCAGCTATTCCTTGTGCTGGGAACTGCTGAAGCTCCAACATCAGAGAGTCCCTCCACGGCAGCACACATGAAGGTCAGAATTCTGTATTCTGTCAGCTCCGGAACAAGGTCACACTTATCACAGTTACATACCTGTGCCACTGAATTTTCCATGGCACAGCAGCAGTATTTGGAAATCCTTCATAAGCCAAGTTGAAATAGACTTGCAGAAGTTGAAGTGTATATTAAAATGTAAATAGGAAGAGAGAACAGTTTGTGTAAGATTAGGGTGAGAAATATAAATATATGATGATTATAAAACCTGATGTAATGGAACATGGCAGGGTGGGGCCCGAGGGCTGAAATAAACTAGATTCCACTCTTTAAACTACATTATGCAAGAGTGAAGATATATAAATTGGGAAAAGTAATGCAGTAATAAAAATGTTTTGGAAAGTGAGAGAGGGTGAACCAACACCGTTTTTAACCCTATATGAATTTCCTGCCAATATCTTTGAATATGAGTTTTATCTTGTCCTTGTTTCTTTCATGAGTATTTAAATTTTGGAAGGATTTGTGGTTTATTTTTTTCTTTCAACTGAGTTGAATATGTAAATAACCCCAACAAAGAAGAAATTATCATTAGCTGAAACACAGATGGAGAATTTGTACTACAATGTGATCCGAGTGCTTGCACTCTCCTCAAGTCCTTTTGCAATCAGCCCATGGGAGAGTGTGCACCCCCGTGCACTGTTATACAGGCATCCTCCTGCTTAGATGCCTCAGGGACAGATTGCTGCAGCACTCTGAGAGCCAGGAAGGAAACGCGGAGATGTGCCCGCACAGGGGACAAGGATGTGTACACTACAAGTGACAGGGCTTACCTCCACCAACAAGGGTCCAGTCCCTCCACCTCACAGTTCCTTCTGCTTCACTCTATAAAGTTATGCTTTTGTGATCACAGATGTCTTGTATTTATGATGGATCTGCATAGAGGCATGGTTGTGTTTATTACAGAGCCAAAATTTGCTGCACTGGAAGGGACTTAAAAGCTGCTCTGGCCTACAGCCCAGTAATGAGCAGCATCAATCAGTTTCAATAACACTCTGGAATCGAATACATGGATCTCAGCATGCAGGGCCAGCATTAGTGTGTTTATATGCCCATGAAAGAGGTACAGGCCTTTCCATTTTATTGACTGGGAAACTAAGTCAAAAGACATCAGCAGCCTGGTTCTGTTGCCATGGAAGTTGATAGCAAATATTCTTTTTACAGTCACAGAAAATGAAAGGTTGAGTGAGAATTGATACATCTCAATAGAAATGCCAAATCTGTTGGCTCCTAAGCTTTTACAATTAAGCCCATCTTTTGTTTTGTTCCATGTTAGGCACCAGGGGTCTATCATGATCAGTATTTTCTCTCTGCTGCACATCTGTGATGCTTCAGAAGAAAGTGACTCTTTTATCTGTAATGAACTGGTATAGATTTCCAACCATGTACTGGAAGGAAGGAGATAGAAGTGGTCTTTCTTAGTCAACAGTATTCTGGAGGGAGAATTTGCATTCCCTTAGTATATGCAGGTATTATTTGATATGTATTATGGGTGGGAGAAGTACTAAACCTCTAAAATCACGTATGGTGTATTGGATGTGTCTTCAGTTACTAATATTTAGCATAGCAGGTCAGATAGCACTCTGTGGAAAAAAATGTGCCTTCCTTAGATTAGAATAGTGTTCTTTAATGTCATAAAAATACACATTCTTCATAAATTATAGGTGAAATCAAGGGAATGAGAAGTTATCACTTGGCAGTATCTCTTCATCAACAAGTTGCCTTCTGAGCATAAAAGGACCCTGCTGTGTCAGAACAGATTAAATCCTTTGCTCTTTTTCCTCTTTGTTCTGAGTATGGCATTGGTACCATGCACCCAGCTGTTTGTACAGAGAGGATTAACCTCCTCCTGGGGCCAATTATACTGCCCAGCTGTCTGCTGCCACTGCAGAGCTGCCAAGGAGCCCAGCCAGGAACACGCGTCTCAGGGTCCAGCTGTAATGAGAGTCCATGTTTCAGATTAGGGCTCCTGGCTTTTCCCAAGATGTGGATTCCAGTATCTCAGAGAACCGATTGTTCTGCTCTCAGGGGGATTTCTGGTTGCTGAGGCTCATGTTTGGTCACTCTGCACAGGCAGCCCATACGAGTGAGCCACAGATCAAATGTGGTGAGGTCAGCTTGTATTTCACTGGGCTATGTGAATCGACTTCATTATGGATCAAGAGATGTGTGTGTGTGAACTCTGCTGATTGGGATGCTACCAAAATCCTGGGCATTGCTGGGGTCCTGGGTCTTCAATCTCTGCATTTAACTTTGGGATCTTGAATACTGGTGCTCTAAAGCTCTCCAAACACCGGTGGTCTGACCCCCATCTTGAACATGATGATTATCCACACCACAGCTCCTATGTCAGCGGTAAAACAGGGTAACAGTAAAGAAAGAGCAATTACATTCACTGCTGTAATTTCTGTATTTCTGATCCAAATTCTATTTGTGCAAGAGCCTAAAATACTGTAATATAGAAAGTCTGGAAGAATGTTTACTAGATTAGCCGCAGGTAAAGGAAAAAAATTTGAGCTCTTTGGGGAGCCATCCCCACCTGAAAAATACATGGACAGGAAGCATGCAGGTTGGTTGCCTGGAGGGAATCTCCCAAGTGCATAAAGAGTGGTGGAAAAAACAGTGTGAGGCTATGAACAAAGTTTTCCCTCGTGCTGAACACACCAGGATCATAAGTCATAAGTTTGCACAAAAACCAAAGTAGTTTTCTTTCTGTTGGCTGCAGATGGACATCCTTTAAATCAAACCTCTATTCTTTCTTTTTTTTAAATTTTTTTGAGTGCTGAGGGAGGGTGGTGAGTGAAGAGAAGGGCAAAGGAAGTGATACACTGAAAAATGTCTATTTAGCTGTGGGAAGCATTCCTTGAATATTAGAAGGCAAATTTGAAAGTTGTTGATTTTAGGAAAATGGTCTTTTAACCTCTCAGAAATATTTTCCAGCTCAATTTCGTATTGTATCAGGATATGGTGAAGTGTGACTGCGCTACAAGTTTACAAAATAATATCTTGAATTACAGCCACAGCTGCAAAAGCGCACACTAACATATTTTGAAAATGACATTAAACTTTAAGCCTATTTGTTACCATTAGAGAGCAAGCTGAAACAGAAGACTGTTCCCAAATCTGTTTTCAGTGAACTGCTTCTACAGCTTCCACAGACTCCTCTGTTAGGAGGAAGATTTGGGTCAGATTTAGTTCTTCACATTTTCATAATTAAGGCAGTGATTGGAATAATCACTTTAAGATATTATGACTGATATACATGCTTACATTTTAAGCCCAGGGGACTGTTTTTCCATGTGCACAAGCCTTGCTGACCCAGATTTCCATCTTTTCAGTGCTTTCCCAATGCATAGTAATAACAGGATATTCATGTTTGTTTCTGGCATGTTTGAAAACTGGGAGACTCTGGTTCATATTGATCTAAACATAAAGGAGCTGTCAACTGGGTTTTTGCAGTCATTTCTTTTGACACTGTGAGATAGAATATGAAATACCACACCCAGAATATTGAGATTGTATGTATCAGTGCCCATTAAATATGATGATTATTTTCTCACTGAAGGAGTTTCAGTAAAAAAAAAAATCATGTAGAAAATGCACTAGAGGATTTTAAAGGCATCCTGTCACAGATTCTTTGTAATCGTAAATTAAGAGTATGGTCTCTTGACCAAAGGTAATTGATATGTAGTGTGGGGATAATTATTATTTGTTCAGAATTCACAGCTGTTATGTATCTAGTGATGAGAGCAAGGTGATGGAAAAAGAAAGAACAAAGAGGCCAAAAAAAGAGATGAAGGCAAACCAAAACACATACGACCAGTCTTCTGAAACTGACAGGAATACTGAATTTCCAATACTTGAATTATGCATTATGAACACTTGATCCGCTGCATTTATCCCACACTCCCATTTTTAATTTGTGAATCAGTTGCAAAACAGTCTCGGATTTAACATTATTCATCGATAACCTAAAAACACAGTATTAAAGTTGTGCTACAAGCTCCTAAACTTCTGGATATTTTCACTCCTAGTAACTCCACTACCAGCACTCACATTCAGAATGAAAAAGAGAATCTTTTCTTATTGTGCCAAGTATCCAGGTGATTATATTCACTAAGGTTTATCTCACATGCAACCACTGTCCTGTGGAACATGATTAAGAGATTTCACATAAAACACTTGTCCGTCGTTTTGTCAGACTGCCTATGAACTGTGCTAGACAGCTAACTGACTTTCTGTGGCCTATTTCCCCTACAGTTTCATTACCTATATAAAATTGTGACAACAGAAAAATACTCCTAGCTGTTACAAAAGTGTTCTCCACGGCTTGAAAATGGAATTTGTTGCACGAAAACTGGGTACTTCCCTCTGCCAAGCTCTGGTCCAGAAGAAGTGATGAATCATGCCAGTGACACAGATGGGGCTGGACAAATTCATAATGTGAATGAATGGTGCTTTGTAACTTAGAATCGTTTAATGCCAGTATCACATGAATAGGCACACAGATCAGAATAGAATTATCACATCCCACATTTGTGAGGTCTGACTCCACACTTTCATAGGCATAGCATAAAATAAGGCTTATTGAAATTTTTACACGGAGTTCCCAAATACTTTCTCAGAATATGACTGTCATGTCATTGTTTCACTTTTCTCTTAAGGCTCTTTGGTGTTATGTTGGATGAGTATCAGGTAAATAATGCTTCTCTGGCAATGCCACATTTCAAAAGAAAAAAAAAATCAAACTAAAGGACTTAAATGTTCAACCTGACCATATTTTTCCTGTGCAGTTTCTGAGTGAACCAAATATCATGGCAGAATCCTTATAGCAGTTGTACTTTTTCTGGCTTACAATAGCAACAAAAGAAGGTCTCACAGCTGCACATTGGGAATAGGACATTTCCATAGCTCATTGTCATTGTCCTTGCTGACAGTGCTGCCTTAGTCTATCTGGACCTGAGTAGGCAAAGGATCCAGACGTACCCTCTAAGTCCCAAAGAAGGCAGTAGAATATAAACGTATGCTTGCAGTTTTGTGTGGATTTATGTGCTCTGCTGAGCTTAATTTTGCTGTAAAATGGAGTCCCTATCCCTCTTGTGTTTTTGTTGTACTCAGTAAGATTCCAGATAAGAGTCTATTGAATATGTTTTAAAATCACCATGATATTATTGAGAGAAAATGATGAGACAGAGTAATAATCATAATAAAAATCTAGTTTTCCTTAAGCTAGCTCTATTTCAATTCAGTGGAGTTACACAGATCTCATTTGGGACTATTATTTTCTATTAAGTTTTGTGGTAGACTTAGGATTTCATACAAATACTTAAAAATTGAAGAGAGCACAATTACTACATACCAATTCCGTGTTCTAGAAACAGTTGGGCCAATTACTCTGATTTGAGTTTGCAACTAAGCATAGTAAAAGCAAAAGAACTACATTGAAGACCTAGCAGTTCATTTACTTTGTAGAGGTTAAAAGTAGCCATCAGATTTACTACAAACTCAAAATGACATGTTGTGTGGTGGACTGAACTGATAGTGCAGGAACGCTGCCAGGACTTGTAGAGGACATGTGGTCTCTTCTCCCAGGTAAAAAGTGGCAAGATGAGGAAAAAATGGCCTCAAGTTGCACCAGAAGAAGTTTAGATTGGATGTTAGAAAATATTTCTTCCCTGAAAGGGTGATCAGGCACTGGAACAGGCTGCATAGGGAAGTGATGGGATCACCATCCCTGGAAGTGTTCAAAAGACGTGGATGTGGCACTAGGTGATACAGTTTAGTGGTGAACGATGGTGCTGGGTTAACGTTTTGACCCCATGATCTTGGAGGTCTTTGGCAACCTTAATGATTCTATGTGTGTGGAACAGATATTTAAGGGTAGATGCCAGCAGAAATCCCCCACACATACAATTTTTTTTATTATGAATGTGTTTGTTTACAACTTATGCATATACATTTACTTATATATAAACATACAAATATTTATAGGTGTATATTTTCTCTTTATCTTCAAGGATTATTTACCCTTTTGACTTACTCCAATGAATTCACAAACTATGAAAGCAGAAGCAGGGCAGGAAGAAGCAGATTTATTTCAATGCCCTCTGATTTCTGTGCAGTTTCTTTTGCCTGTGAGTACAGCCATCACAAAAAGGTCTGCCTGAATTCATGATACTCATTGCTGCTGACTGCAGCAAAAAACATCCCTTGAGTGGCTGCCTGCCAGACAAAGCACAGGATGAGCTTCCTGCCTGTACCTACGTGTGATCTGGAGAGATGGTGAAAAGTTTTCATATCAAATGTCTTCAGTTAATTAAAACAAGGACAGAGAGTAAAAGGTCTAACTAGTAGAGTAGCTGCATCTCCCGTGCTTCCAGCAAGCCCAGCTGCTTGTACAGGCATGCATAAACCAATTTTTCATTAACGATATTTTCCATTCCAGCTCCACTGATGCAGAGGTTTCCGCTTTCAGGCCCCTTGGTGTGTTGCAGAGCTTGTTATTAGTTATTATTCATCTGTCCTCAATTCAGTGATCAGATCTGTCTGCTGCTGCTTTAGGAGTCAGAGAATCTAGCCAAACTTACTAAGAGAAAAATATAAAGCAGGAAAATATAACCATAGCATGAAGTGTTTTTCCTGTGGGCTGCCAATCTCACCCTGACTTCACGTAGATAAGAAATAATTTTCAATCAACAAAGACAGGGCCACTGCAGATGAAGCCTGAGACAAACGTAACAAAAAGTCATGCTGTCCTCATCCTCAGTAGAGGTAATCCTGAACATTTCTCAGAGATACGGGTGACTGCAAAGTATCATCTCATCAGAATTCCCACTAACATCCTTCATTTTTCCTCACAGAGTGCGACCAGCTAAGAAGGTGCAAATAGGAATATTAGGCTCTCTTGTTAGAGACGGCAACTGCTACTTCCTGGTGTGAAAAAGCCAGTGGCTGAGGATTACACTGAGAAAGAAGGAAAAAACAGAGACATGGGTCAGTCTTGCATCTTTATATGTACTGCTTCCAGCTGAGTGTGGTTCACAGTGAATAGGAAAGCTCGTTCCTTATGCAGGGAATTTCTATGCAGCTTTGTGAGGCTTGAACAAGCCTGAGTCCACATCTGTTGCTTCTGCTACATGGATTATGTTTTGTAGAAATCAAAAGAACAAGGCTGAAGTGTAAATGGAGACAGAATTATGACACACCTGTGGGAGGATGATTCCAAGGGTTCTGCCTGGCCTTGGGAATGAAGAGAGTTGTCTCTGTTCCCCTTTGTCTCTCCCTGGCCAGCTGTGCAAAACATGCCATGTGAAACAGCATGGCTTCCAAAAGAGACAGCTGGAAAATTGGGTTACAATTTAAAACAGGAGCCATCTGCAGGTGATAAGGTCTTCTAGATAGTGTGGCTGATCTGGCAGTGCCTATGCAAAGTGGAAATGTGTCCTGCATGAACTACCCCTATCTGTATTAATAACAGTAGAATCTGAGTCTCGATGTATGTCTGCCTAAAAAGAGAGAGATATAGATGAGTAAAAGTATTCTCATGTAACTAGATAATTAGATTCATGAAATGCAATATTGCAATGCAATGCAATATTGCATTTCACGTCCCAGCCCAGGCTCAGGGAGGCCTGACCTCACCCAGCCCAGCCTCCCTGGGACTGGCCTGGGCCAGCCAAGGCAGGGGGATTCTGGGATGTGGGGGACAGGGCCAGCACAGGTGTTCCTGGGACCGAGTCTTCATTACCTACCTTGGCCCCAGGGCACTGGGTCTGTTTTTGCTCTCACTCCTGAGCAGTGCCTGGCAGTACAAGGCAAACAGCCTTGGGGAAGGGAGGCTTGGGACTGCTCATGCCTTCCCTTCCAGAGCCACTGAGGCCCTTTTCAGGCAGTTGCCAAGAGCAGAGATTTGTACTAAATACCAAAAATAAAATTATTCGGGGTTACCCACACACCAGTATTGTCTAGGGGCTGACCTGCTGGAAAGGAACTCTGTGGAGAAGGACCTGGGGGTCCTGGCGGACGACAAGCTGTCCATGAGCCAGCGGTGTGTCCTGTGGCCAAGGAGGCCAGCGGTGTCCTGGGGTGCACTAGGAAGAACATTGCCAGCAGGCTGAGGGAGGTGATCCTGCCCCTCTACTCAGCCCTAGTGAGGCACATCTGGAGTGCTGTGGCCAGTTCTGGGCTCCTCAGGACAAGAGGGACGTGGAGGCCCTGAGCAAGTCCAGCGGAGGGCAACAGAGATGATTAAGGGACTGGAACATCTCTCTTACCAGGGGAGACTGGAGGAGCTCGGCCTGTTCAGTCTCGAGAAGAGACAGCTGAGAGGGAACATCATCAGTGTCTATCAGTATCTGAAGGGAGGGTGCCAAGAGGACGGAGCCAGGCTCTGCTCCATCTGAGCAACAGGACAGGAGGCAATGGGCAGAAACTGGTGCACAGAAAGTTCCATCAGAACATGAGCAAAAACTTGTTTACTGTGTGGGTGACCACACACTGGCACAGGTTGCCTGAGAGGTTGTGGAGTCTCCCTCGCTGGAGATGCTCAAGAACTGTCTGGACACAATCCTGTGCCATGTGCTCTAGGATGAACCTGCCTGATCAGGGAGATTGGGCCAGGTGACTCACCACGGTCCCTTCCAACCCAACCCATACTGGGATTCTGTATAGATTAATTCTGAGCAAGTAATGAACTTATGAAGTGTGCATTTTGCATTTTTTTTTTATTGACTCATCAAGAGCTACTCAAACTTGACAAGGACATCTATTTGAGGACATTGATAAGTTTTGGTGTCAGACACAGATCAGTGATCACAGCCACAGAGTTGATCTCTGTTGGTTCAAACATCACCATTAATCTATCTTACTATTTATGTATTTATTGGAGTATAACTTAGAAACTTAAATCCTTTTTATCTCCACATCTTGAAAAACTTTTCATTTCTGGAACTCTTAACTGGAAGTGGTAAATAGCAAAGCCAGGATATGTTCAAAGAAGGACAACAGGAATGACTGAGGAGGTGGCAAAACTGTACATTAATGAAAAATATTAACAACTGAACCTGAAACTAGTAAGCACAAACCTCCAGAGCAATCCCTCATCATACATGACAACATGTAACCATGTCTAAGTTCTACAGAAAGCCTTAGTGCTTGGCTCAGCAACCTTCATTTTAAATGTATAAAGAAACTTCCAACAAAGTTCAGATGCATAGCCTGAAAAGCCTTGTCATGAGGAACTGAGCAGAAAAACCAACTCAAAAGCTCCTGTCTGTGGGAGGTAGATAGGAAAGTAAATCTCTGCTGTTTTCAGCCAAGGGAGAGCTGGGTACCTGCCACTTTGCAAACCCACAGATTTCTGAGATTATCCTCTGATGAGCAGACGTTTCCTTTAAATAGCATGCTGCAAATTAACAGTTCTCAGAAAACTCTTCTGACAAAGTCTCTGATAAAGTTTCTTCCTTAACCCTTAAGGTGCTGTCTTAATGGAGTGATAGAAAAGGCAGGGCTTGATACAATTTTTACCAGTAGGGGTAATAACCTCATGTGGCAATGTGGGAGATGCCATGATTGCCATGTGAGAGACAGTGGATAGTTAGATTTTGAGCTCAGAGGCTTCTGATTATAGCTATTTTCTCTGTTTCAAGGCAATTTTCAAGATGTTTTACATTTTGTTTGCAGTTCCAAATGATGATAAACACAAAATATGTCTATGAAATAAAAATCAGAGCAAACTCTTGATTGTTCCCCCATTTTGCAACAATGAATTCATAGAAATATTAAAACAAAAAAGAGTACTTAGTTATACAATTCACAGAAACTCACATAAGTTGACAAGTTTGCTTTCACTACCTGTTTGGAAATATTAAATTTTTCAGAATGGACCTTTTCTGGCAAAGAAGAATTAGTATTTCCCTACAAAAAATATTTCACTAGAAACTGACTGATATCATACAATGGAGAGGAGGATAAAACTGGATTTTTTAAATGGAAATATTTTGTATTTTTGCAACAAAAAGCGCACTAGTGTCTTCCAGAGAAAGAAGCAAGACCTCTACAGGTAAATCAGTGTAATTCCATGTATTTCAATGAAGCAGCGTGAATAATGCTGGCAGCAAATCTTGTCCATTTTATCTAGAGTAGAATTTCCTGTCACAAATAGGTTGAAGCCTGGCTCTGTTAATACATCTTTCATGTCTCCTTACATATTTTCTGCATCAACCACGGTTACAAACTGTTGTCTTGAACTGTAATAATCATGTACTTCATCACAACATTACTGTTGATTCTTCTCAATATATTGTATAATAATACCACTTTCTTTAATCAAAACACCATTTAGCCTTTAAAAAAAATTCCATGGGCACTCACTCTGTCTGAGGAAGGTCCCTGCACCACCTTTTGCAGTGTTGCCACTGAAATGCTTTTCATTTACAAATAAGTACAATTTGAGTTAAGGTTTGCTCTTTTATTCCTTTCACTTCCTCCCATTTTGGTTGCTCACTTGCCTGACTGTGGGTGGGAGTGCCTTTGTTAATTTTTTCTCTGTGATCATCTCATGGACCACTTTCCAATGTCTGTGTCTCACAAACTGCCACTAGTCCATAACCTGCAAGAGAAGAGTCACTGCTGTGCAGCGCTGCAGTGCTGTTAGACTCATTCCCTGTGGCATTTATTTTCTGTGTTCTCTCTTTCACCAGGTTTTTCTTCATAAAAATAAAGCACCTATGTCCAAGGTGTCTTGCCAGTGCTGTTCCACTGAGTTTTAGAGGATTTTACTGGCACAAGTGGCAGTGGAATGCTGTCCCTAATTGAAAGAGATATGTAAGTCTACCTATTCTCATAGAAAGGCAAGTATCAAAAAAAAAAAAAAAAAGAAGCTGATATCAAATAATGTGTGCTGTCAAAAGTCTCAGCTGTGGCAGTAAAATTTGTTCTTCCAAAGCTGTTTCCTTGATTGTTGTTTCCCATGTTCAAAAAATAATGTAAAAATAACAATTATCATAAGAAGAAAATACTTTGACAAAGGAATACCTTCTTGTAGAATGGTCATATCATACTGCTAAGAAAAACAGGACAGAATTTTCTAAAAGATTTCTTTGGCTGCTGGATTGTCATAAGCTCTGAGGACCTCTTGAGTCTGCAGGCTTCAAGATGCCCTTGAGAAATATGCAGGTGGAGTAATTCAGGGCTGTAGACTGTGAAGGTGGAATGGAACAGAGGTGAGAAGAATCATTTGCCAAGGTGCATTTCAGTCCAGATACCAAAGACTAATTATACTACCCTGCTCCTTGGAAAATCAGTCCCTAAATAGGAAAACAGGAACTGAAGACTTCTGAGAACCCAGTGAATCTTTTGTTTTAGTATTTGTTAGGATGCTGGTGGAATCCAGAGCCTTTGTTTCTCTGGGTATGTAATGGATATGGATATAGATATGGATATGGATATGGATCTGGCTCCATTCTTCACAACACTATTGGATGTCAACTCAACTTTTGATGTCTTTTGTGTTAGCTTTTGTTTTCTTTAATATCTCCTGCTATGAGAATCAATATCTGCTGGCATTTTTCCACCACATTCCCTAACGGGAAGCTTTCTTCATGTTATTTTCTGTGCCTTCTAAATATAAGAGCTGGGATGAGAAAATTCAGTTTGCAATAGGTGTACACTGGGGAGCTCTGAGACCGTCATAGTTAGCATCTGGAATAAAAAGAATCTGAAGGAGAAAACCAGGCAAAAAATGGAAAACAAAAATTCCATCCTTACTGTATTTAGCATCAGTTGTACTGCAGCTGCAATTATCCTCAAGGGTACATTAGAAATCTTGGGACATTGAATTACAAACGCATAATTCAGGCCCATTCTTGTAAACGGGCCTCACTGTAGTATTTGCATGTTAATATTTTCAAATCTCATCACAGCTCCAGCTTATTGAAATGGCTAGCTCTCTAGAAGAAAATCTAGATGATATTTCTATGTAAACATTTATTCCAAGATGTATATCCTTTATATAGAAACAATCAGAAAAAGACAGCATCTAGTGAATTCACTAATAACAAAACCTGTAGAAGAAAAGGGTTTGTCTTTTCCATTGAAATCAGAGTCCCAAGAGCAGAACCTTTACTTGGCATAGCTGTGAAATGTCCAGCGTTAATGGTTGTTAACAGCAAAGTGTACATTGATATCAGTCATCCCGGGGACGGCCAAGGAACAAGCAACATAAGACTCCAGAGCACCGGTCCAGTCCAACTCACTTCATTACAAAAATGCGCGTCTTATATAGAACACATTGCACAAGTATTATACTATTGGTTAAGAAGATAAACACCCACTGGCTAACTAAGAATAACTCTTATTTTCCTAACCCTCTTGATAGCAAACACCAGCTGCAGGGTTGTTTGCATTTTCCACTTAGTAAGTTCTCATAACAAACTTAGCAGAAACATGAGAAAGTTTTCTCTCTGCTGCAAACATGCCTGAGTTTCTCTACTCAGGCTTTTGCTAGTATTCACAGATATCATCCTGTTCTTGCTCAAAATCCCCCTCTCATTCAACACAACATATAGAAATTATCCTGTAGTTCAATGGTGCTGAGGTATACCTTTGTCAAAAACTATATTAAATATGTATCATCAAAGATCCACTTCATTGAATAATCCTAGAGTACCTAAAGAAAAACATAGACCCTCGCACACATCTTCATGGGAATGCAGGGTAAGGGTGTTCTTGAAGGAGATGACACAGTGGTTGTCAATTTGTCCTTAATCCCAGTCTTCAGATGTCCCTTTACCTTGGTAAGGCCAGAGCCAATAAGAGTCAATCAGTTCCAGCATTAGCCTCCACCAGACCTCTTGTAAATTACCTTTCAAACTAGCATAAAGAAATAGGATCATCTATCATAATGTACCTTAGTTTGAATGAAGAAGACTTCAGAAAATTAATTTACTATGGTACTGAAGATAAAACAGAGAAACTTTAGGGAGCACTAAATTTTATTTTAATTAATAGCACAAACTCAACTCAGTAACAAGACACTGCCTCAGCTCATTTCTTTGCCTGTTGATCTTCATTGAGCTCCCAAATGAACCAGGTCAATAGGAATAGACACAGTCTAAGTATTTTTTGATATAAAGACCCTGTTTTATTTATTGTTTTCATAACTCAAGGCCACATTGGATGGGGCTTGAGCAACCTGGTCTAGTGGAAGGTGTGCCTGCCCATGGCAGGGGTGTTGGAACTAGATATTAAGAAGACCTTGGGAGATTTTTCTGTGAAGATCTTATTCTTTGGATGACAGTCATGACAGACAAATGCAAAACTCCTTTACTTGCTTGTAGTGTGTAATCTCCCATTTTTTCTTAGGCTTTTACTTATCCAACACAATAGACCCTTCTTTTGAAGGTTAAATTTTTTTATTACAAAGAGCTGTACAAACTGAACAATAAATTATCTAAAACATTTTGCAAGCAATTTTAAAGCACCACTGCCAGCTACCCTAGTTGTAAACTGAGAACATCAAAGATCTTAAATTCAAGTTCACTTGAAATCTGTATCCTTTGTTTGCAGTAGTTTCAGAATTTTGGCTGTAATTATGCAGCTTTTTACTTTAAAAATTCTTCATTGTTTTATTGTGTATCCCACATTGTGTTGTATTAAACAGAAGAAGGCCAAGTTATATGGAAAATCTACAGAGATTAGTTTTAGACTTGAGACACATGTTCACAAACAAAGCGCACACAGCTGTAATGACAGCATGTATCATTTTATTCTTTCACTTCCATGGGCAGCCGCCTCAGTAACCTGAAATTCATGCTCCATTACTCCCATTTAGTATGATATTATGGTGGTTTCGATGCATCTTTTTCTCAGGTTGGCCACAGAAAACCAATAAAGCAAATGAGTCCTTTACATGCTTAAGAGAATTCCAGATGAATAAAACACAGAGTGGACTGTGTACTTCAGTCTCTGTACTTCATTAAAGTTAACAAACGTGCTTATCTGTGGGGAAGAAAAAAAAAGAGAGAGACTAGAAAAAGAGTCAAGCAAAGGAAAAGAGAAAAATGTTGCCATAGAATCTTAACACACCAACATTTGCAGGGAAAAGTCACCTTGCTTTACCCTCTCCAGCTTTCTTTTCCCCTTTCTTGCTCTAAAATTAGACACATCCATTTCAAAGGAGCCATCTGGGCAATCCTAAGGAAAGAAAGAGGGACCAGACCTGACATTCTCTGAAACTCAGTCAGCCAGAGGAAAACTATTTTCTTTCTCCTTCTCTTTCTGATTTGAGGAATAAAGCAAAGAGAGTCAAGAGAAACTCCTATTGTGAAGCATAATAGGGAATGTCATTGCAGCTTTTCCTGAGATGATTCAAGGAACTTTTTCGACCAGCATGCATCTGCATTTGCTTTATAACAGAGAGTAGCAGCCAGTAGGTTAAATGCTTAACATAAGTCTGTGATTCAGCATGAGACCTCCATGCAGAAAAAATACTGAAGCTCTAACTCTGCTATGTTTATGGTTTGTCTGTTAGGTGTACTCTCACCTCTAGTACTGTGAGTGGTTTTGGGCACAACAATATAAGAAAGCTTTTAGAAAGCATCCAAAGAAGGGCAACAAAGGTGTTGAAGGGTCTCTTGAGGGGAAGCCTTATGAGTTGCTGCTGAGGTCACTTGGTCTGTTCACCCTGGAGAAAGGGACACTGAGGGGAGACCTCATTGGAGGTCTTCCTCATAACTTCCTCATGGGTTTGCTTATATTTATATTTTTCTCAATTTCTCCCTTTGTTTGCCTCTCAGCTGTTCATATGAAGAAGAAAATATTTTTCTTTGAATCATTCGCATTTTAAAATACTTCCTATAAATCTTCCTGCAAATATTTCAAGAAGTTCCCTTCCAGCATCAGTAATTGTCATTGCCCTTGAATCCCAAGTCCCTAATTCTGCCCCTCCCCTCCCCTTCCCTTCCCTCCTCTACTTTGAGTATCATTCCTCATGCTATGTCTAACCCATGTAATTTTAACACTCATTAACTCATTTAACTGCACTCATTAACTCATTTAACTGCACTGGTTCGGATCTGCCTGTGCTGGTTCTTCCATTTCTTTCTCCACTAGAGCTGCTGTTGAGCTTAGAGACTGTCAGTGACTTTGATTTTTTTATTGTGTCAATGTACAATATTTCCTGCTTATCCAAGATAAATTTAATCTGCCTCCATGCTGCCTAGAGCTCCAATGACTTTTAGGATATCTGGGGAATTTCACAACCCTCTGCAGACTCTTATTAGGTGAAATAACTTAACTTTTATAGTTCTCAGTAACTTGCTGTCTGCATCTTTTACAGGCTTAGTTACACGTTAAAAAACTTTAGTCCCAATATTGACTTCTAGGAAACTTCTGTACTGACCATCTTTCAAGCTCAGAAATATTCATTTTGTAAGTTCTTAAACTTTAACATACTACCAAGTTTCCAATATTACATAGCCTTCTGAGACTAGCGGTATTTTTATTTTAAATCTATACCATTATTTATTTTAGGAATGATCATACTAATTGTCTGAAAAGTCCTGAACCAGTGCTATTTGTATGTAGTTTTGAGCTAGTTAAAGAAAAAAACAATAAAATGCATGGTATAGAACAAAAGAATATCTTTATGAGCAGGATTACCTCTTTCTTTTTCTAGCAGTTTGAATTGAGTAGTAGTAAGTATTTTAAGAAGGAAAAAAAATAAAAGCAATGTGATCACTGATGTGGAAACTGGTGCATGCTGTACCTAAAATTGCAGAGTTAGTGGTAGAGCTCAAGGTTTCCAAACTCTCATTGTGTCTCACCAAGGTGTGCTGCCTCTCATGCTGGCACATGACCTGTTACAGGACCTTGGCATGTCCCATGAGTGCCTTGGATCACTTTGTGGTAGTGAGTACCCAAAGGTGGTATAAAGAAATGGAGTGATGCACCCAAAGGAAAGGTAACTGATGTGTTAGCTTGGAAGGTACTCAGCTCCTGAGAGAAATGGTTTGCGTTTTTTTTTTTTCATTAGGGGGAAAAAAAAATCAAAATGAAGTAATTTTATTTAACTCTGGGTAATAATTTGATTTGGTATAACTGGGAAAAAAGTGAAATTAGCTGGATTGTTAGAATAGATTTGTAAATGAATGGATAACCTTTGGAAGCAAAATTACTGTGCACACAAAAAGACCATTTTCATTTTCTTTTATTTAAAAATATTTGTCATGATGGAATGTTTTGCAGAAAAAAATTGCATTCAAGAGAATCTGTGTGTGTTCAAAAAAAAAAAGTGTGCAGAAAATGAATGAAAGAAAGGAAAGGGTTCATAGGAACGAAACACATTCAGCTATATAAAAAGCAACATATATAATATTTTTTAGACATATCAGGTAACTCCATAGAGCCATTTAGTAGCCCACACACATACTTGTATCACCCTGGCTAGAGGAGGAGTGATTGGTACTAACTATAGGCAATGTGACATACATTTAGGAAGTACTGATTCCAGGAGAGGGATATGATCTCTGTTCAGGGATCAACGTTTTTTCCTCAGTGATGTGTGAGCATACTCTTCATTGGCTTCTTAGGTGAAAATTGTGTTCCAAACTCCTAATTACTTCTGTAGGACGTTTTTGATTTGTTTCCTTTTTCTCGCCCCCTCCTGTCAGCTGACATTGCACGTTGAGAACCAGGATAATTTTCCGGAGATGAGGGTGATGCTCATTGTTTCGGAAACTGGCTAGGATCTGTGTTGGCTAACAGGGACACAGGATCATTCTAATGGTTTTTAAAGCCTTATTTTAGTGACAGGAATCACAAGACTTCCTGTTTATCTTGCTTTTTGTATTTTCATGCAAAATGAGTCACTGCCAGTTCTACCAGCTGAAGCAGAGTGCAAGATACCCTGTGAACTTGTTGAAGAAATAGATGCTGTTTTCCCCTGCCAACAGCATGGGGGATGTATGAGACCAGTGAAAAGAACGTAGCATAAACTTGCTATCATATCTGCACTGTTGTGGTCTAGCAAACATGGGTAATTATATCTGCAAAGACACAGCCATGTCGGTGTCTAGGTGTGACAACAAGCAGCAAATGAGTGTTTTGGAGTTAAAAGCTGAGTTATACCTCGGGCTGACTTACTTACATCTGTGACTGTAGGACAGTAAATACCTTTATACAAGTATGCTATTGTAAATCTACCCTCACAGGAATCTTGAGCAAACACACAGTTCTGGGTTTCTCTATATTTAGACATCAATAGACAGATGTTCACTTGCAAACTCTTTACTCTGAGTATGTGGTTAGTCTGACACATTTTAGCCAAAGAGTTCAGGAGGGAATTAATGACAAGGGTACCAGGCTTCTTGCAAGAAGACTGTACCCCCAGCTAGCTCATGCATAAACATCTGTGTGGGCAACATCTGCATTTACTCAGATGATTCTCACCTAAGCTCTCTCTTTAAGGATACTGCTTTGTATAACAATGAAAGTACTTTTCATATGAACATACTTTGTAATCTTGATTTCTAACTTTATCTGAATTCTCAACATAGAGAGATCCAGACAAAGGTACCAGGAGAAACTCAGGCCAGAAGCAATGGTCTCAGAACTTATCTTCTGTAGGATTAATTGACAATAGTGCTGTCACCCCCTTAAATGTTAAGCCTAATCTATGTTGAATCTCCATATTGTCTGCTGAGTCTTTGAAAAAATGATGTCATGAAAATTTGAAAAGGAATTTTCATTTTATCAGTTCCTGCAGTAACTAGATGACTTTCCTTCTCTTCTACTCTTTTCTTTTGCAAAGATACACAAACCCCAACCTATTGTTCGTAGAGCAGAGTGCCTTGTTTAGGTGTGTCTGTGCTAAATGTTGAATTGAAAATCTTCACTGGTGTTCTTATGCTTCTGAACACTACTCCAGACACACTTCATTGCTGTGGATCTGTACTTGGTGCTTACTAGAATTCCCTGCAGACACTTGCAATTAAAGATCACACATGAGGGACCCAGATTTCACAAACAAGGGCAGACTGCCTGGGCTCTGCAGGGCTCTTCGTGAGAATAAACTTGTCTCTGATATGCAGGTGGCTAAGGTGGGCAGGGTGCTCAAATGAACTAATGAGATAATTAAGGCCCCATGGTGGTAGTAGAACAACCTCTGTTAGTGGGCTAAGCACAATGTGCACCAGTGCAATTCAGTAGGGACACAGTTCTGATGGTGCGGCACAAGAATCTGGGTGCACAGAACATCGTGCCTTCTGAGATGCCGAAAGAGTAAAATTGCTTGTGTGTAAGCTACCCTGATCAATGGCTTCTTGTTGCTCCTGGATTCTTCAACTCTTGGCTTTTAACACAGAGCCTCTGTGATATATTTCTTTCCTGCTCAACATATCTGTGTGGCAAATCACGTAAGTATGATCCGTCTTTTACATCACAAACATCTAAGTGGCTTTATAATTTATAGGATTCTACACTGGAATTAGAAAACGTTGTTAATGGTGTATTTGGGGAAACACACAGACCTGGGAAATACTGTCTCTTGACACCTAAAATCAGAAAGGAATTATTAACAGAACTTTCTCTTTTAATGATGCTATCTTCGCTTAGTCCTCTGTGCTACTCCCATTTTTCTTAAGCTATTTTTCAAACCTTTTTTCCGGAAAAAGAGATTAAATTGTACTTCAGAAATAATTTATAGATTAATGGGAAGGATCATTTGTGTTCTAGGACTTTTCTGTTGTCACATTATCCATCAGAACTTTCAGGTGAAGGTTCTGTTCTGCTTTGATTTCATTGCTAGAGTAAAGCATGCATCTTTCCCAGGTGAACGTTCACAAGTCCATTATTCCTTCTGTGCAGTGTGAAAATCAGTTCCTGAATGGGCAGTGAAGAGCTGAAAGACTGTGGTGTGGGAATGACAGAAGGCAGGCAGTGTCAGAGATCTTGCTGGTATCCTTTACTTTCGGAAGAGGAAAACTTTGCCAAGTCATGTGAATTTACATCAAAAATGCTGGCTGTTGTACTTATCTCTCTGGTGAATTTGGGAAACAAGTGCATTTGCAGATAAAGGGAAGGAGTGCAAGAACTCAGAATTACACAATGGCCAAAATATTACATATCCACATAGTTTCTTTGGAGCTTTGTAGAAAAATATGGAGGAAGGAGGCTGAGATGTGTAAAGCCCACTTGTTATGCCACTCACTAAGTTGTGCGACTGTGTAAGAAAGTGAAGTTTAGCTTGTTTCTAAAGCAATTAGATGTTAAGACTCTGGGCTGAGGCTGCCTATTAGAGTAGATTTGCATAGTAATAATGTGATGGTACCAGTGTCTGGTTTTGAGTGCAGGATCAGAAGTGTGGCAAATTTGACATTGCCTAGGAGACCAGTTCCACTGAAGCAGAGAGGATGTGCATTAGCATGAAGCTGTAGGGTGAATCAGAGTTAGAGACATGCCTAAAACTCCTGCCTGTTCCTGGACAGACTTTGAACCGCTTCCCATATTTTCCTTTTCCTATATTTTCATTTTTCCTTCTACCTGAAAGAAAGTGGTGATGGGAGGAAGGCACCTGAAGATTGCTAAAAGGTAATTGGATGAAACCCTATTATCAGTCTGGGATTCCATTCTAGGCAAAGGCACATCTCAATTTTATTTCTAACCTTCCCTGTAGATACTTTCTCTTCTATCTGAAAACCGCCTGAGAGGGTTTCTTGCTCTCAATCTAAATAATGTGTGCATCCACCAAGAGAAGGGTAGCTGGAGAAAGACATTCCAGTGCTTCCCACATTATTAAGAAAAATGTCACCACAAACCACTTAACACATTCCTTGAATTACAAAAGCCAAATGTACACACCATCTATAGTGAATGAACCATTTCCTGAGTAAATGCTAGGAAATCCAAGAGAGATTAGCCTGAGTAAAGGTGTTAAAATCAAACTAATTTGTTTGTGAGGTTATTGTCAAGCCAAAAATCTCCTTCACAATTTTGTTAGGCAGACGGGTGAAGAAAGTGTGTGTTAGGCTCAGAGGCAATCAATGTAAATTTGTTTTTACCAATGGAGCTGGTTCTGCAGAGAAAAAATAGTTATATTCCCAGCTGTGTGGCTGAATCTGAGTCCAGTGCAGCCAAAGGTCTGCAACAAAATGGTTTGGATCTGTGGAAGAGTAAGATGAGAAAGAGTAAGGAAGGTGGCAAACAGTTCTGGAGCTGAATGAGGATACACTAAATATAGAGGGAAAAGCATGATCCACCATGGTTCTTGACTGTGTCTGACGTGTGCCTGGCAACCTAGGAAATTATGATCAGAGCTGTGAAAATACAATCCTCATTTTGCAGTTTTTTAACTTCAAGCAAAATATTAATGTCTCTAGAACTGCTTTTCTTCACCTACCCATTCTTTCCTGTCCTACATTTGCTTTCCTTCAGACACTATTGCCCCTTTCTGTTTTCAGCCACTCTTTAAAACACTTCTTCATGCTCTTTCCACCCACTGCATGCTTCCCATGACCAGTCAGTCCCACCTGTCCCCGTTTCTTCTCTCTGCTATCCTAGCTGTCTTTTTTCCTGTCCCTTTCCTTCATGGCAGCTTAGATTGGAGAGCATAATCACTGAATCCTTCATCCCACAGACCTCCTTGTAGTTTTTCTGTTGACTTCGGTAATTGTGAGTGGATATAATGTGATGAAATGTAAAACACAGGACTGAGAGAATCTGTGGTTTTCATCCTTCTTGCCTGCTAAAATGTCCCTTACATAACTTCAGCTTCACACATAGAAAATAGGGTTTTCCACTATAAATTTTGAATTCACTTGGAAAAGAATTTGATTCTACAAATGAAAATTCTGAAGCAAGATACAACCTTTTATTTCAAGTGAAAATATATTATTAGTTATGATTTGCACTGTTAAAAATCTGAAAAGTAAGTGTATGTAATGGAGAATTAGAAAACTGGGAGAAGACTCATCTGAGCAGTAGAAGGTGTCTCTGGTGAATCTCCATTTGAGATCTCTGTAGCCTCATACCATAGCCAGTGGAGAGAGACAGTAATTTTCAGATCATTATTAATCATAAAGTAGATATTTAAGATAGGTCATACGTGTCGCACCTTAAATGTACCTGTTTCTTTCCATTGACTATAAAGGAAACCTGGAGTGACTAGCTCCAAGGTTGACGCCTACAGTGTGGATGTCTAAACTTAGGCAGAATGAATCCCACTCCAACTGTCATCTTAAACACTCATCATAACATGTAATTTCTTTTCCTTTTTTTTTTTTTTTTTTAAATAAAATTCCAAAACAGAAAAGCATTTTGAGGTAAAATGAAAAATTATTTCAGTGTGAAACTTCCAACAAAACAACTGTGTTGAAATTTTATAATTGTGTCAAATTTTTTTGTTGAATTTTATGAAGTTCAGCCTTGACAAAACTACTTTTCATGAAGAAAGCTTTTTAAATGAACAATGTGACCTGATTCTCCTGTCACAAAGTAAAGTGTTCCATCCTGGTTGCTCCTGGGTGTTGGCATTAACACAGTTTCATTGGGTCCAAATTGTGTCAGAAGGGGTGGTAATTTCATGGCCGAG
>WEKY01044918.1:1437-53109 GCA_013390045.1 Picathartes gymnocephalus | reverse complement strand
AACCACTTTTTAGAGCTTTCCAATACTGGGAGACGACAAGTTTTGGAAGGTAAGATGTAAGGGGAGGAACAATTGTGTGTCTTATCCCCAGCCAGCAGTCACTGTCTGTAAACTTCCTACCTATTCATGTCTGCTGGCGCAGGTGGGATTTTCAGAGCACTTTGAAACCTGCATTAAAACTGTCTTAGACTTTGAAGAGGCCTAAGGTAATTTTCTTCTGTCTGCTGTGACTTTCCTTGCCATGTCATAACATCACATGACTGATAGAAGGATAATTTCTGAATTTCAACCTACATCCTTCATCTTGGCCTGTAGTAAACCTGAAAAGTGCATCCTGGTGTGGGGAGCAACTGTAAATCTATACATTATCCTAAGTGTTCCTTTTACATTTGTCCATTAAGACCTTCACCATTTGTCTTTCCCGGGTCAGACTGTATGATCTGAAAGAAATCAGTGTCTCTTTGTAGTTGCTGAATATTTTTTCCCCCAGTAAAGTACTTCTCTAAAAAGTGGTTATGTTGAACAACAGGGCAGTTGAGATTTGTCATCACTAAGGTCAATAACAAATTCTTCATTGCATCAGTCATTCACTTTCTGTCACTTCACATAGTACCAGCTCAGGTGGTTTTTCATTCATCTCTTTCATATGATTTTTCTCAACCATTTGTCTCTGACAAAATTTTGGCTTAAAGTCCTTTATGACAAAATGGTAATCGCAAACCATGTGTCATTCTAGTAAATTCTGTTTTGTTAGAGGGGTTCAGTCTCTCCAGTGAGCAATTGAAGTAAGCATCCTAAACTCTGTTCCTGCCCAGAGACAATAAAAATGCAGCCAGTTCCTGTGGAACATCCGTATGCATGAAACATGGCAAAAAGTGCAACACACTCACCAGGCTGTTTAGTCCTGGAGAAGACAATTCCACAGTAAGTTTTGTACAAGGTACTTATGGCTGCCTAATAACCATATTTTAATTTCAGATACTTCTGTGTCACTTCATGCTTTTTATACACTTCTGTTCTTCCAGAAAATCTGACACCTATAAATCAGGATTTTCTTTGATGGCTATTATTTTGTCTGTGTAGTTAAAACAAAATCTGGATATTTCTTCATGCCTTTCAGATGCCCTATTGCAGTTGACTCAGTCAGGTTGTTCAATGCCCTAAATTCAGAAATGTTTCCAAAACTCAAAGGACATACTTGAGGAGTCATCTGTTGTATTCATTTTCTCTTGTTTTGGACGTTTGAGATGCAGCTTAAAATGGCCAGACTTGTGCAGTGTCGAAGACTTCAGAGCCAGTGGCCAGAATTTTTCTGTGAGGAGGCAGCTCATTATCCCACTCACTGACATGCAGAAGATTAGCAATGTACTTAACAATGTATAGAAGTGTGAACAGCTTCTAGACCCTTTGAAAAACAGCTTCACTACCCCATGCCATGGTCTCATAACTGGAAGAGGGCTCACACAGAATCAATGTGTATTTTGAGTCTGTCTGACTGTATCCAGATCAGAGCAGCTATCTGTTCATCTCTGTGAGAAATAGCTTGTTCATAGGTACTAGGTGACTGGGGATGGTTTTAATAACTGATTTTAGGAAGCTCTGCGTGGTATCAGTATTTTTGACAGCACCTCATTCACTATAAATAAAAAATCTCAGGAACCCACCCTCCAAAAGTAGCAGGAGTTTTCTAGCACATATGGCCTTTGCATAAAAACATCACCTTTCACTTCCTCTTTCCACAGGTGCTGAAGGTCACAGACATTTTAAAAGCTCCCTCCCTTGCTGCTTTCCTGTTGTCAAAGTTTTTCAACCCTAGCTCTGCTAGGTAGGTTGATCTTCAGAGATGAAGATAATATTGCAGAAATACCACTGATCTTTCTCACAGTCACATTGGATTTTTCCTTTTGTTTTTTCCTATGAAAGGTTAGTTGTCCTACTTAGTTCCTCCTTTTATTTATTTCCTTAGTTTATTTATTTACTTCTGGTCCTGAGCTGTTATTGAAATTAGACTCATTGTAACAACATAATGTGGAGACTGCAGACTGTGTCAGATCAAGCTTTGTAATATTTTACGTGTGCTGAAAGGGCACACACAAAGCCAGTATAAGTATGTACCACTCTTTGGCCCAGCTCCTGTTATGTATTAAAAAATGTGGTCATTACTTTGTCTTAGCTGCAAAATTACTTTTATTGAATTGCAGTTAAGGTATCCTGTTATTTGCAGTTATTTTTTAGAGTTTTTCCATGTTCTTTCCCTTCCCTTTTCTCCTACATTTGTGGAAGCATAATAATCCCATTTGAGCCCCCTCAATGCTCTGTAGCTGAATTTTCAACCAAGGTTCACAATCTGTTTAGCACCATACAATCTGTGAAAATGAAATATACTTGCCCAACTATGTTTTATGATTTTTGCCAATGTCTGGGTTAATACATCATTCATGAACTTATGTACACTTGTTTCTATTGTGTCTGTAATTTGCAGCTTTTCATTGTTTAAGGTGATTTTGTAGCCCATATATAGATTGGTGCTACATTTCTTATAAAGATTTTTTGAATCACATATTACATGATTTACTATATAACATATTGCTGTGATATTGTTTATACTTCAATATTGGCTGTTCCTTTGGATTTAATAAAAAATTGCCAGCTCCAAGCTGATTAGCCTTCCAATGAGAAATACTAACTCAAGATATTCTTTAATTTTGTTTCATGTGTTCATTACAAAAATGTAAGGAGCATGTGGGATTAAAATACTGCTACTTTGTATGGTCATGACCAATGCAAGCAAATGTGTTATAATGGGAAAAAGAAAACAAAACAAAACAACCCTTAACAACCTTAGGCAGCAGCTTATGGGAAAGTTTTAAAAACTTTTCCTACACCCAAGATTGTCCATGGAGCAGATAGTTGCTTACAATATGGGAGAAATGCATTATTGAAAGTAGATACATAAAGATCCTTTTGTCTGTGTGTGTCTGGTGAAGTTCCCTTGTATGTAAAAGATAAGCCCAGAGCTTTTTCTCTTGCACTGAACTGTAAGTGACAGTAAAGTCTCTACATACAGCTTACAGATGAATATGAATTTCATCTATAAAAAGAGGCATTGATGCAAACCTTCACTTGAAAAGAAATCCTTTCAGCATGGTGAATGCTATCTTGAGAACTTTCTAGCTTTGTGGTTTGGGTATGGCATCTTGTTTGAACAATTATTCTAGCTTATTGCTCTGTCCACTATATGGTTGTTTTTAATTGTATCTTTAAAAAGATTGATTCCCATAATAAAACTGAGTTGGAATGCTGAGATAACATTCAGTAATTTTTCCAGGACAGCACCTTGTTTCTAAATTTGACCCAAAAGAATTATAGCTTAATTATGATACAAGTAATCCATCTTTCAACAGGCAAACCACTTTTTTTTTTTTTTTTAAATATACTAATTTGACAAACAAAATAAATGAAAACCAGATCCTTTTGTTAAAATACAAATGATGAAATTTCAAATCACGGGATAAAGAGTTAGAAGGACCCTTGAGAGGACGTATCACCCATGCTCTTGCTTTGGTGACATCAGCTGTAATTATCAGAGGCAAGTTTGTCCTTCTTTTTCTTAACAGTGTCTCATGATGGATACTCCATACCCACTGTGGTGATTCATGAGCTCTACCACTAGAAGGGTATTTTAATGCCTTATCTGTATCTTGCTTGTTGCATTTTAGATCCCTTTACTTCCTGTCTTACCCTCATGAATGAGGAAGAGAGATGATACCCTTAGTACTTGGAACATCCTTCTGTATATTTACAGGCTGTTTCCAAATTTCCTCTCATTATTCCCTTACCTATCTTACCATTATTCCCTTACCAATCGTTATACTCAATCTTTTCTTGTATATTATTTCTAGACCTCTGACAATTCCTGTTGCTTTCTCCGTCTCTCCAATATGGCTGAAAAGCTCTTAAGGGGTGTTCTATAAGCATTTTTGTCTTGAGAACTTCTTTAAGGTCAATTTTAAAATTCATAAAAGTACGTGTTTCTTAATGACTGCAGCATAAGGCAGCTGCTACTAATAATATATCAAGGATCATAATTTTTCAGACTACTGTAGTAATAAATAAATAATGTCTGTTTGTGGTACTACTGAATTCATGGGTCTTCAAAGAGTTTCCTGGATTATAGATTTATTGCCAGAAACAAGTCCAAATAACCAGAAGAAATTTTTTTTACTGAGTTAATGCACAGGACTTTGATTATTATATAATTCATTTAAGTTTAGAGTTGCATGACACTAGTAATGTCATGACAGTTTTTCAGTGGTTTGAAAAGAACCTGAACTTCTGGTAATTTTAGGAACATTTCACCTGCTATCTCACAGAAGCCAGCAGTAAAAGATGCTTCTGTCAGTCTAAATAACCAGGAGGACCTACATGTATTTTAGCCATTTTCTGTCTTTTCTGGCACTGGATTAGCAGCAGAAATTTGTCCTTTTTACAAAGGAAAAAGAAATCAAGAAAACTGGAAATCATAGAAGTTCTTTCCATTCTCTTCTTCATTTGAAACCTTCATCTCTAGTTCTCTGCTGCTGCATTTTGTGTTTTTTTCCTTTTTGTCACCTTGACAGGGGCTTTTGACCAGTCCAGGGTTGTAGCCTGGAACTGAATATACAGATTATAATGACAAGAGGTGTGTTAGGCTTCTTGTCATTATAATCTGTATATAGTTCTTTAACTGAGGCATACGCAGGACCTGTGATTGTAATGGAGGGCTGCTGCACTTTGACCTCTTTTTTCATGTGACGGAATTTCAAATCGTTGGCAATTCTGCTCCCCTTCCCCAGTATTTATGGGCCTCTGCTAGCTATTAAAAGCTAGAAGGGAGCATGAAAGTCAGCCATTTCAAGGCCTAGTGCTTTAGTTGAGCAGTATTTTTATTGTATTCAGCAGAATAGATGTTTTGGAGTGCACCATCCTCCTTCACGTAGGACCCACTTGCCTAGGTTACAATATGAAACTTATTGCCTTTTCCTCCTGCAGCTGAAGAGGCTGAGACTTCCTGGGAGCATTGTTAATGGGATGTGTGGCGATCTAGTGAATAAAGGGTGTACTGAACACAGTTCAGATGGCATGTCCTGTTGTGTCCTTCTGCTTTCCAACAGCAGACTTTCTTGGCCAGCTCTGCTTTTTCTATATTGCTTTTCCCACAACCTGCTCTCATCCATGGTTTCCTCTTGTAAACAAAACAAAATAGTTTTGATGGAATCCATTCTGGTCATATTCCAGGTAGCTAAAATGGACTGGTTCCTAAAGCACAACGGTGAGGGAAAAAATGAAGGTTATGCTTTGTCGTGACCTTGTCAGATTAGACATCATAAGATCATTAGAGATGCACGAGAGGTATTTCTGCGCTCTCTGACTCCTTTTGTCGCCAGGTTGATTGCATCTAGGTGTGTTATCCTGGACTAGCTGCTGTGTCAGTAAGATACCGAGCCAGGCCTGCCATCTGTGTCTTTTCCTTGCTTCTAGCAGTATGAAGTAGTATGGCAAAAAATTATGGCTTCAATTCCACAGAATTATAACAAATTCTAACATGAAATTTAATGCATTTCTGCAGGAAATAAGAACTGCTGTATGGCTCCCCATGAGGGTAATTCACTCTTTACCAGCTGTGGGGTAAGTGGAGATCTAATGATCCAAGTGGTGGAGACACAGGCCATTACAACAGCAGTTACTTAACAAATGCAGTTTTCCTTTCTGATTTACAAATTGCCTGTGGGCACACCAGAATTAAAAAAAAAAAAAAAATTAAAAAAAAATGTTGAGTGTTCTCATTTAATGAGTTTCAAAGGTTTTACTATATGAATGCCAGCACTGCACCAGGTAGAGTTTTTATTTTTATGTGGAAACCTGGAGCACCCTGGAAGTCAAGGTCAGAGACAGGAGTTTATTTTAAAAACCTTTACTTCATGTCTAGGTGATAAACTCTGCACTGGGGTGTGTCTCAGACCCATAAAATGTTGTGTGCACTGTCTCTCACTCTCAGACCCACATACTCTTCCTCCTCCTCATCCTCCTCCTGTTTACACACTTTTGTCTGGATAGTGCATAAGCCCCTTCCTGTCAGGTCATCTCTCCTTTGGAGACCATATTGCTTAATTGTAAAAAAATAAAAAGAAATCTTGTTCTACAGCATTTGTTTGGAAGGGAGGGCCTCTCAATTCTCCACAGCTCCTTTATCATATGTAGTAGCATTAAAATCTTCATACTTTTGAAAAGCTTTCCCATTAGCAATTATTTTAATCTCCTGCCAGAAGGACTGCAAGACCTTTTCTCTGCTTAGGCTCGTGCTTAATCTGCTGCTTTTTGTCACCCACACTAGAGCTGACCCAAGGCTCCTGTATTAAAATCACTTCTGCAAACCTTACACATACATCAGCTTCGCATGTCAGGGGATGGGGAATTGTGTGCCTTTATTTTTATTTCTTTTTACCTCTTCAATTTAATGTGACCCATATATTTTGCACAAATCTTATGTATATGATTTTCTAGGATGCTATTATGGCTTTGTATCCTTACCTGTGGCATATGAAAGGGAGGAATTGGAGTAGAAAAGAGATGAGGCAGGCAAGGCATGAGTGAGTGGGTGGGAATAAGAGGATTACAGGATGGAAAAACGATATCTACTTCAAGAATTAGAACTGTATTTTTACACCTTGGAGTCGCTCTCTCTCCAAGACTCCGTGAGTCATAAAGTGTTCCCTCCCACTTTGTTTGAAGGAAGTAGAAAAACAAGGAGCATAGTTTCACATCTATATGAAACAAAGCGGAGTGCTTGGCTAATACATTGGCACCCAGACTGCTTTATGGTTATGATGAACTCTATTGTGAACATCATGATAGCTTACCTCAATTTCCCAAAAATCCTAATCCAAGTGTCCCCTTCTCCCCAGAAGTAAATAGGAAAATTACAGAGCTGAACTGTTAATCTCAGTGCAGTACCTATCCATTTTTTTTTTCCCTGGTGAAAGCTGTTGAAATGGGCCAGAACATGACTTAAGACAATTTCATTGTCTGTATATGCTCCCAAAGATTTACCAAGGGGAATTAGTATTTCTTAATCATTACATTCAAACGTACTGACGTGAATAAGAGAAAGTCTGAGGATCCTTTCCATGGAAATGTGTTTTTCCTATTTCTGTAAAGTACGTGAAAAGGATTTAACAACCCCCACACTCTCCCCAGAGCATTAATAGACTTTGCTTTCAGCCAGACCAAGTTTGTTGTTATTTTTCAGTTTCTCCACCTCTTTTTTCCTGCCAAAAGACAAGGCTCAGAATACTGCAGTCAATGACAGAAGAGGGACCACCCTTTGAGCAAGAAAGAACCATTTCAAGTGAAAAAGCCTCTGAAATATAATTCTGAAGCAGTTAGGGAGCTGACTGCATCATCTAATTGCTGTGTGCCGTCTTCCCTAGTTTATATGAAGAGAAAGAGGATAACCAGTCTTTGGTCTTTTCTTTGCTTCTTTTTTCAGCTTTTTTTAGACAGTTTATCTTGTTGAACCCAGTTTCATTTGTGGTTCTTTTATCTTCTCCAGATGGATTCATCTAACACATAATGACAGCCTGTAATTTTATGCAGCCAGTGATGGGTAAAAAGCTTTAGGTGTTTTTTGCGTTAAGTAGGATCTTTGTTAGATCTAAATGGTCCTGGCTGCAGGCAACCGCCGTGTGAAGGACAGGGCCATCACCTCTGAAACCATGTGTTGGGTAAAATAGAGTGGAACTTCAACAGGACTGAAAATAACCACCATAATTTCTCTGATTTGTTACAAATTTAGTGTTCTATGTACATTCCAGGTGAGCACTACAGAATGAAGTTTGAGAAAGAGAAGCATGAAATTCTACCCATCGATGCATCAGCGTTCAGAGCATCTCTGACTGCTTTGGATCACTCTTGCACCTTCCATTGCCCTTTTCCCAACTAACTCTTGCATATGCAACACAGCAGTAATCACAATGAAAAGGAAATGTTATGAAGCTGAACAAAAAGGCAGCATTTATGATTAGTGAGGAGATGCAAACATACTAAAATTTTTGGATTCTATATTTAACCCATGATTTACCATGAAGGCAGCCAGCACATAGCTACTGCAAGTGTAAGAAATTCTGTTTCTTAGACATCTTATTTATTGCTTGAAAGTTTTTCTTGGATTTCAGCCCCGGTGTCAGAGCAATTTTTTACAGATACTTTTTTCTTTTCTTTTTTTTTTTTTTCTTTTCATGGTGCTACTCCTCAACAAGCATGTGGGTGGCAGGAACATTTCATTCAATACTTCCCTCTTCTGTATTGTACCACTGTGTTCTCATTAGCAAATATTTTATCTGTTACTTTTGTTTGCACTCATCCTTCACAAAAGCTGTTCACCATAGCTCATGCCCTGAGAATTATTCCCCTCATAAAGCTGGGGGAGATTTATAAATAATTTCATTAACCTTGTAATTCTTGAGGAGAATCACAGCAGGCCATCCACAGCCCAAATTTGGAACAGGAGAGCTGATCCCAAATTACCAGGTGATCTTGGTGTTCTTAGTGTAGGACTAGGGGGTGCTATAGCCCTACACAGTGAGAGTAAGATAAAGTCCTGGATATTCTTCTGTTCCCTTTACGCTGAATAATTTATAATGTCAGTCTACATCAGCTTGAATCATATCAGCTACTCAGAGGATATTTCCATGAAGTTCAGTGATTTGGGATAAGTGTGGACGAATAAGATCATAACTGGCTGACGTGTAAGTTCTACACTCCAAGCAGCTTTATTGCTGACATCTCATCATTTGTCACTGACATGGGGGTGCATCATTAGCCAGTGGCATCATCTGACAGGCAGACTACTCCTAACATTTAATTAATTGTTATAAATTGTCATTTCATGCAGGAGCCTGTTCAGTGGATTCACCCAAATGACACCTTTCCTTTAGACCTTGGAAAAATAAAGAGCTGTGGCAAGGTAGTCATTAAGGAGGAAAGCACAAAGGATCATGTTAATGATATTTAAAACTTATAGGTGGGCAAGGAGAGAGAACAGAGGGAGAGAGAGAGAAAGAGAGACAGAGAGGTAGCTTGGAGGAGGATGACTTTATTCCCTGGCTTCAAAGCAGATTTTGGTTCCTGAAAGGTGGTACCATTCACTATCTAACAAAGGAAATCTTGTCTGATAATACCTCCTGTGTGGTAGGTACATAGGCTGCTCCTTGCTTGGACAGCCTCAAATATTTGTTCTTGTGCTGCTTGTTCCATGGTAATTTTAGATAGGGGTAAGTATATGCACATAGACAAACACAATAATATATGTATATACCATGCACATTTCTTTCCAAGAGATTGATAAAATATCTCAATCCACACATTGCGGGGACTGCAATCATTTACCAGTTGTTGGTATACAAATAAAGTCTGGTTTTGGCGTTTCTGGGAGGTTCTTTGTAAGTATGCCAAAATACACAGATACATAATTTAAGATGCTGAATTACCTTGCTAAATGGGAACTCTGATGCATGTGGGGAGGCCTGTAAAAATTACTGACAGTACTATCCTGTGCTTCTGACCATATTAATATAAGTGGCTTTCATGGTCCTCATCCAAACTCAAATCCTATTGTAGTGACTCATTAGAAGAAAAATTCCATCTCATACCTTTCCCATAGCTGAGCAAGGATGCTCTTTCAAAAAGCAAGCAAGAGGGATGTTCATTTGAGATAATAATCAGCTACATGCCTGAATATTTTTAAAGGGACATTAAGTTTTGGATACCTAAAGTTTTGGAAGTCCGGCTTGAAAAGTAATAAAGGGATCCCATTTTCCATAAGATTCTATGAATCATTAAGGTTGGAAGAAAAGCCTCCAAGATCATAGAGTCTGACATTTCGCTGCACACCACCTTGTCAACTAGACCATAGCACTGAGTCCCATGTCCAGTCATTTCTTGAATACCTGCAGGGATGGTGACTCCATGACTTCCCTGGGCAGCCTATTCCTATGCGTGACAACCATTTCAGTTAAGAAATTCTGTCTGATCTCTAACCTGAACATCCCCTGGAGTAGCTTGAGGATATGTTCTCTCATCCTGTTGCTGGTTGCCTGGGAGAAGAGGCCGATCCCCACCTGGCTACAGCCGCCTTTCAGGGAGTTGTAGAGAGTGACAAAGTCTCCCCTGAGCCTCCTCTTCTCCAGGCTAAACACCCCCAGGTCCTTCAGCTGCTCCTTGTCTGACTTAATCTCTAGGCCTTCTATCATCTTCATTGCCATTCTCTGGACACTCTCCAGCACATCAATGTTCCTCTTGTAGTGAGGTGTCAAAACTGAACACAGCCCTCAAGGTGTGGCCTCACCAGTGCCAAGTGCAGAGGGACAATGCCTGCCCTGGTCCTGCTGGCCACACAATTGCTGGTACAAGCCAGGATGCCATTGGCTGTTTCGGCCAGCTGGATACACACCGGCTCCTGTTCAGTTGCTGTTGACCAGCACTTCCATGTCCTTTTGTGCTGGGAAACTTTCCAGACGTACTGCCCCTAGATTGTAGCATTGTCTGGGGTTGTTGTGACCAAAGTGCAGCACTTGGCCTTACTGCATCTCAAAGGGTGCAGTACTTACTGCATGCCTTTTCAAAATGAGCCTCTTGAAAGTGCCTCACCTGGCTCTTTTACAGAAAACAAACACAAGTCCCCAGATACTTTTATAACTACTTGTATAATTATAGAAACAGTAAACTGTCTCAGGCAATCATCAGATGCTCAAAATTAAAATGAAGGCTGATGACAGATATCATAGATGTAGACACTGACATCCACATCACATCCTCCTTACTCGTGATTGCCACAGCTAGACTTACACAAATATGTTTGCAAGCCCATTTACAACCTTTCTTTTTTCACATGATTTTATGTGTTAGACAGATTTACTCTGTTAGTGGCAGAAATGGCAGTGCTACTTAATAGTGGCCAAAGGCTTAAAATATCCACCATCTGACAAATCCTTCAGCTGCTACTTTGTACCAGGTTTCATCTCACTCCCTGTCACATCTGTGTTTAGCAGGTAAAAGTCACTTCATAAGCTGCAAATTAAGGTTTTTTTATAAAGGCTAGGAGAACAAAATAATAAAGAATTGCTTGTGTAAGGAAGTAATTGTGGAACACTGGCATCTAGGTATGGTGCTGTGACATGATAGGAGTCTGCTTGCCATTTGTAGCAAAAGAGAAATGAACACTGGTGTGTCAGAATGCCTTGGGGACATATTTCCCTTTTCTAAAATAAGGCCAAAGCCAGTGAGCAGTTTTATTCAGAGCTGAGATGCCTTGGATTGCACAGAACCATTCTGGCTATCTCCATTCTTTCTGTGCTAGACAAACTGTGGAGATAATGATTCACAAGTCAAAATATGCTCTTATTAATAGATTTTCAACAAATGAACATAGAGGGCCAGCAGAGCCACACAGGATGTTATTTGGTCCATGAGGAGCAATACACTTCATAATTAGTTTCATTTACATGTGTTCAGTGGCCACTGCAAAAGTAATTTGTTTTTACCCCTATCTCCAGAAATCATTCTCAAATAACTATCTGTATATGTGCAACACTGATGAAAATGGAATAATATGCAGCCAAGAACATAATAAATTATTCTATTCCCTGGAAGTCATTAACACAAATAAGGAGATTGCAGAGGCTGATAGGTCATTGTGATTATTTTCTGCTTTGTAACTGAATCTCCAGCCTACTCAGAGATTCAGGGAAATAAAGGGTTTTATAAGACAGTGTTTTAATTCTTGAAAACTAAAGCTATTTCCTAAACCATTCCCATGCTGTCAGTGGAAAGGGATGTGTTGATGAAACCAGAGACTTCTGTGCCCCGTGTGGTGATCAGAACTCTGCAGACCTACCACTGGTTTAATCAGGTTACCCATAAGTAGAGACAGAAAACTAAAATTAGAGTTTAAAAAGCCTGTAGAGAAATCAAATTCACTATAATATTGCAATACAGCTATGGAAAGTTTCTCATTTTTCTCTCACACACATGCATATACTTGATTTGCCTCTCTTCGACAGCCTTCCTCCTCCAAAAAGCCCCTACATGGAAAAATGCTTGACTGCCCCATGGGTCCTTGGCTATATTTGTCCTTTGGATCACAGAAAGAATGGAGGAATTTCCCTGTCCTGCAGAAGTCACTGAATGTATCCTAGCATAGTGCAGGATTAGCCCTCTCAGGGCAGACATTGTCATTCCTTGTATGCTTTACAGTCTGAACCACAAAATGACCCACTTCTCAGATGCCATTTAAGCATCACTGGAGTAAATGAGAAAAGCACAACAATTAAATATTTTAATAAACCAGAACCAGTTATTTTTATTCATTTATTTTCTTACCATGGCAGTGAATCAAGACTTCCATTATTCACATATCATAAGGATTCCTTTTCTGAAGCTGGAAAAACTGGCATTAACATTGGTTTCCTGGCATTATTTTTTGCTAAAGCAGAAACCTTTTGAATTACTACTCCCAGGACTGAATTTGAGTGACAAGAGACATACTCTGTTCTTGTAAAGATAGAATCCAGGGAAATCCAGACAGAGAGAAAGATTTCAAAAGGCAATCTTCCCTCAAAATATTTTAAGTAGGATTTGATGCATATTTTAATGTATTGTTCAGTAGTCTGTGCACTCTAAAAAAATATATATTTCTAAAAATTGTTATCAGGGTGTAAATGGAGAAAATTAGTCAAATGGAAAAAAGAATAGCTGAAAGTATATGAAATGGCAGCAGGAAGAGGTCATTGGACAAAAAATTTGAAGTATGACTCATTATATATATAAAGACAAAGAGAATATAGTTAATGGGAATGAGAAAATAAAATCAAAATATTGACAGGTCTCAATTGAAAATGAGTAGATCATATATCTAACCCAGAACCCTGAAAGTACTGGGAAATGAAATCCTTATTCAGAAAGGAAACATTTAAAGTCCATACTTGAAGTTTGCAACACCATGAAACTGGAAAGAGGAAAGTGGAATGCCTTTATGTAGAAAGAGAAGTGTAATGGAAAATAAGAAATCCATGGATCAAAACTTGGAAATACGTTAAGAATTCATAAGAAAATAGGAATTTGACAGACTGAGGAATAGGGTATTACAGGGGTTTATTGAATGTAGATGTTGCCAGGATACCCTGATTTCTTTCTGGGTTTTTGTTTGTTTGGCTGGTTTTTGTTTGATTGAAATTTTGTTGATTTTTTTTTTCCTATGCAAAGGAAGTGCATCTAATATTATCTAGCCAGAATTATGTGATTTCAGTTATGAAGCTGTGTGAAGAACTGAAGAATTACTAGCTCTGTGTAGGAAGACGTAGATTAGCAAAAAGCATGATGTAGTTGAGAAGGAGGTTAAAGCCAGACCAAAAAAAAAGGAAATGCTAGAACAGGAATTTTTGGGTTTTAAAATAATTAGTGGTAGATCTTCTGAAGAATTAATGTTAGGAACAATATTGCATGTTGTTATGATGAATGATCCTGATCCTGGAAGAGAAAAAGAGGAGTTGAGGATACAAACACAAGAGACAGCAGTTACAGAAATCAGCTTAGGAATATTACACAAGAAGAATGAAATATCAGAAGAGTCAGGGTAACAGAAAAACAGCAAAGTGAGCAAAACATCTTGCACCAGGGATAACTGAAAATAATTTCTGCAGTGCTCTAGGATCTTACTGTCCAGAGAAGAAAGAGAAGACAAACTATTTGAATATATCTGTCAGTCCCCAAACGACTGTGAGCCACTGATGCCATGATGCCATCATTGAAAAGTCAAATGTTCTCCTTGGATATATCAGGAGACATATGGGAGTGTTAATAGCACAGTCGTGGGGAGGTGTTGTTTGGAATACTGTGAGTCTCACCACCTGCAAGAAAGACAAATTCAGATGAGAGCAATGGAAAAGGAAGACTGCTACAATTATTAAGAAAGTGGTTATCTACATGTGAAAGAAGAGTGTAGGCTACCCAGCCTAGCAAAATGCGAGCTGAGGAGTCAGATGATTGATGCCTAGGAATAAAATAGAAGGATAAACAGCACAGGAGGAAGAGAGCTGTTTAAACTATTGGACACTGTTGACAAAAGGATAAAATGGATATTAATTTCCCACAATTAAATATATGCCAGATGTGGGAAACTTTCATAATATTTTACAACATTGAAAATTCTGTAAAGCCATAGTCAAGAAAGATTAAATCAACCTGAAGTAGGTGCAAAAAGGAATTACTAGATGAATAGTGGAATGATTAATTTATTGCTCAAGAGACACTAGAAGAAAACTTGCCTTACCAACAAAATAAAGATGGAGAGGGAATAATGCTGAAGTGTGCTAGGGGAATAAAGATCACGGAAGAAGAAGAACCATTTTAAGCTAAAAGAAAAAATGGTATGAAAATAAATAGATATGAACTGTCTATGAAGAACTTTAATCTTGAAATGAGAAAAGGGTTCCTAAAAATTGGAGTAGCGGTGATAAGAACAGAAAAATGAGTGAATTTATTAGTGAACTATAGTGAGATTACTGGGGGACACAAAAGTTAATGCTGTTTGGTAGTTACAAGAGATTGCTATTCCTAATATCATGGAGTCAGTGGCTTAGGTGATCTAAATGGACAACTAAGATCAATAAATTTTCAATGGGTTCAGACATGATGGTCAAGGAGAAGAAAGTGGCATCCTGTGGAGGCCTGTGGGCCTGACAAGGAAGCTGAGAGGGCTAAGCCCTGGACGGGTACCTCCTAGACTCTAGTCTCTCTTATTGATCTGCATGGACTCCCACAGTGTATGTCAATTATCCCAGTTCTGCTCCTCCTGCTCACTATATATGTTCATGTGCTGGTAGTTTACCTGTTCTGTATATCCCCGTTGGTATGTACCCCTGTTTGTCTACCCCACTTGTTTCCCTATTGGCCCTTTGTAGCCACCTTCCCGCCTACCCTTCCTGTTGATTGGTCCCTGCCGCTTGGCTCCTCCCCATCTGTACCCATATTTAACCCGGGACCCTCCACCTTCCCTGGTCTTCATCCCTGGACTCTTCCAGTGTGTGGATGGGTGTTGAGGTCCGCTGCTGTGTAGGCGTCGAACTCCACCACTAATAAATGCCGCTGGGAGCCCATACGAGGACCCCTTCTGCCTCTGTAGCCTTAATTCCACCCGCTGCGCTTGCAAGAGTGCTGTGTCTTCGCCCCGACCGGAGCACCTTCCCCTGTGGAGACGCTTGCAGGAAGGTTGCTGTGCCCAGCAGCCTGCGCCCACGCCACAAAAGCATCCATTTGCTATTCTTCTGTACATTGCATTTCCTCGATCTTCACTTGCCCAAAATTCCTATTTTAATTTTATTCCTTATGCAGTCAGTAAAGAATTGGAAGTCCCGGCTCAGTCACGGAGCAGATAATGGTTTTGTGCACAGGACAGGTATGTAGGTCTTACACAAATTTCACAGCCCCATCATATCCATTAGAAACTACATTGAAGGTCCAAAGCAAATGTCTTTCCTTACTTTTCTAACTCCAGAGGCAGCAATAAATATTAGGTCACTTCTAGGGCTTTCTCTGCGTCATCTACTTTGGATATAAAATTGGTTAGAACAGGGGGAGAAAGGAGGTTAAGTGAGAAAAACAGCTTGTATTTTGCACTTTCTGCTCTTCCAGTGGTTTATGACAGAAAATGATGCAATAAAAATAACAGATTCTTAGTTTTTGATGCTGGCATAATATCGACAGTCTAATTATGAACTTTTAAAAGTTCACAAATAACTAAGAGTCTCTCTTACATCATCGTCATATTTGCATGGGAGGAACTCTTCATATCACTTCTAATCCAACAAAGAGTTCAATGATGAGATTGAATAAATGTACAAAAGCAAAGTTTCCATTAATTCATTGGATCTCTCTGGAAATATTCCTTACGTTGTCTTTTTCTGACATTTCCAGGCCCTTGTGAGTAAGCTCAAATAATAAATAGAAATTTTTCTTCTGGTATTTGAGCACTTTATCTTTGAGGAACCCAAAACAACACATTAAAAATAAGTGTGAAGAGAAAGAAACAAAAGTTTTCAATACTTTAAAATGAAATGTTTTGATGCCATATTGGGTTTTCAGATAACGTTTCATGTAGATCTCATTCCTGGCACTGATTTTCTCTCTATAGGCACAGTGGACATGATGATAAATTTATCTTTCAGTTGCTTCCAACTGCTATACTTTATTTACCTTAAGAAACAAGGGAAAAAGGCTGCCTCATGCAAGCACAGGCCATAACTCTATTATTGCCAGCTGCTGGATGTGTAGAAAGAGGCTTAAAAAGAAATCAAATTATTATGTCAATGGCAGGATGATTCACTGGGATCCACTGTTTTTTAAAGGTCAGGCACCAGCCTGATTTATTTCCTTTTGTTTGAGTGATACAACAGAGTGAATAAACTGAATAGAAAACCATTGCTCTAATTGCTGTATGGGGACATATAGTTCATTGGGACCAAAGTTTAGGCATATTTCTTTCTCTGGTTGACCTTTTCCTGTGGCCTTTTCTTTCTCCCCTCTGGTTTATTCTTCAATCATGGTAGCAAATTATAATTATCCCATTCAGGTCACCTGCTTTTTTCCCCTCTGAATTCTCAAAAATTTTATTGTTCTTCATCTTTTTTTTTTTTTTTTTTTGGTTTTGTTTTAACAGGAATTTTGATTATTTTGCTAGTTCTTAGTTATATATAGCAGTACAGTCCAAGAGATATCTTTCACTCTGAAAACCCCACACATACAAGGAATCATTTTACCTATTACTAAATTCAGTCATTTCCGAAATGTCATGTACTGTCCAGCCATGCTTGGTGGTCTTCCTCCCACTACGGGAAGGAATGAAACAAAAGTATCCATCCTACTTTCTACTGAAGGTTTATCTAGAATTGCTTTTTCTTCTGTTTTAAAATTCAACAGTGTTTTTTGTTTTTCCTTTCACAAACTTGAATATGATTTTCATGGTACTTGTTGTCTTTTTCAGATTATTTCAGCCTGTTTCTTTCAAAACTCAAGTTTTACATATTCTTTATTCAAGGGTACACGGAACGAGACCTGTCCCAATCCAGACTTGTATTGGGACTTTCTTGGAAGAAAGCCTAGTGAATTCTGTCAATTTCACTACAGTCTGTAGGTTTGTAATAGAAATAAAATACACAAGTTAGGATTTATGATGCAATGCCCTGCAAAATTGCTTCTAACCTTTTCTTTCAGGAAATAAATAGGACTGGAGTGAAATGAAAATTGCATTCATCACTTGATTAAAACCTTCCACAGCTCGTGTGTCCCAAATGGTTTTACGAATTTTTGTCATTGGAACTGAAGTTTGGAGGAGGGATTTATCAGAAGTTAAAAAAGAGAGAGAAAAAGAAAAAAAAAAAGGAGAATCAATGGTAAATATAATTCTTACCAAAAAAAAAAAAAATCAAGTTATCATTGCACTTGGAGATTGTTGTGTTTAGGAAAAAAATTTGCTCTGTGATTCACAATCTCTCCACTTCCACCTCCTGGGTGGCTTTGGTCTGGCACCTTCACATATGTTGCCTTTGTCCACACTGCTTTACTGAGATGTCAAACCTTCAGAGAAAAGACTGGATGTTTTCCCAATATGTAATTCTTAGCTATTACCAGGATGCCTAGTTAGGAATTAAAGAAAGGAAGAGATTGAAAAATACACGAGGTCACAGAAAAAATATTTAGTGAGATCAGGGACAGGGTTCTGAGCCCATGGAACTCAATCCTATCCTGCAAGGGTAACACTATTTCCTGCTATGCGCCCCAGTGCTAAAAATTGTAGGAAAAGTAAAAAAATATATTTAAAATGAAGTCTGTGAAAAAAACCCCGAAACTTAATGCGACTATGCCCAAGTCGTACAGATTGGCCTTGATTCATATGCATTGATGTTTTATTTCTTCTGATGCAGAGCATTTATTTGCAGAGCAGGTACAGTTCATCCCTTGCATGTTTACAAACTGTATGTATAATATCATTTACATTACAGACAATTTTTTTTCCTTCCCAAAATCTTTCACCTGTCATGAAATGCTATTTAGCCTCCACAGCAAAGAGACTCTTTCATGTGTTGGCACATTTCTGAGTCAAGCTCCACAGTCATCAAGTACTGATGGTTAGCCAACTTTGATATGATTTTGGCTATAAGCATATAGTACCTAGCAAGGCTTATTTTTCTAATGTGAAATCTAAGCCATGTTTTGAACCTCACTGGTGTCCAATGACACATGTCTTCTCATCCAATGCTACAAAAATCCTTGGCTACTCATTTAAAAGTGAGCAGCAATTAAATTACTTCTTTATATTTAGGTAGTGTCTTAAATCTTCAGGCTTAAATGAATTAACACTGTAATTGATAAGGGGAATAGACTGACTTCAGGAATCACTTAAGGACTGTATCCTAATGAAAGAAAAATTAGACTATGAAGCAGATGGTCTAGGTTACAGTAATGCTACTAGCACTAACTTGGGGAAGGGTCACAAAACTTTCTCAAGCTTCAGTTTTCTTTTTGTAATATATCAGCTTTTCCTCCAAGTGTACTTAGAGGATCAACATTTCTGAAAAGATGGTTATTAAGGATTGTTTTATTATTTACAATGTATTTTATTTTTAATGATCCTCAGCTAGGAATGTCATTCCAGATGCCATGAACATAGTTAGATAGCACAATACAATAAAGATAAAAACTTCTTTAATTATTTTTTAATAGGGCTTTGTTGGATTACAGCATGTCACTGAAATAATAATAACATGAAATAAAAGATTTGTTTCTCTTTGTGATTTTCCAAAGCCAATGATCTGTGACTGCCTGTTAGCTGTCACACAGTTGCGTCTCTAGGTATGCATTTCATACTTTTAATATGCCCTTGATTAAATGAAAGCTTGATTATTCCAACATCTTTCAGGTTCTGCATGATAATCGAGGTTGTATTAGAAGGAGCTGATCTAATCCCAGCTGATGTCAAAGTCAAACCCAGCTCTAAATACTGCAGGCTATATTGTAGGTCTTCTAAATCAGTGTTTCCTGAAGGGGAGCTGTGCAGCTCCCAATTGGACAGCAGTGGGCCTCTGTCATGGTTTTCCTCTGATGTTTTCCATTATGTTGTAAAGAAGAATTTCCTCACCTTTTTGGTTGCAATGACCTATTTGGAAAATTTAGATTTAACTGGCCTCACGATAGAAACCATCTGTTGAAACTTCTCCTTAGCTCATTCCCATTGTTTAACCGTCAATATTGACCTTGTCTCCTTGTGGTTCACTTATCATGTGGTCTGCAGGACAGAATCACAGGAGTTAGCACGGTACTCAGACTCAAAGTGACTGATAACCTGAGACATTCCTTAAAAATTCTCTTCATAGGGAAATGTATCAGCCAGCAAATATTAGAGAAATAGATAAATAACTAGACAGTGGATGAATATATAAATAGGCAAACAGTAGGAAAGATCTGTTATCCCATCCTTAATTCCTTGGCAATGCAAAATAGCTTTTATTTAAGATTCTTGCTAGTGTTTCTACCATTATTGATCTAAAGTGCCAAGCAGAAGAATCTGGACGACAGTAGTTATCAAGCACTATGTATCAGTGGTTACAAAATTTCTCCTTCTCATTTCCTACCTGTCCTACAAAGTCTGAATGAACATAGGTTTTTTTCCCGTTGTATTTCCCCAGCACTTGATTCAGATGTATTTTTATTGGATCCAATAAAAATGACCTTACCAGAAATGTGGAGAACACGGGAAGGGGACAGGATGATGTTATCATAAAACAAATATAAACCAGAGCATTCTGTTTAGAGTTTAATTATCATTTTCCAGTGCCTGAGGCACTCATCTCATAGACACCTGCAGATTAATGTCTGAGCTAACATCTGAACTAATCCTACCAGGCTAATTTTGTGGACAAGGAGAGAGCATCAGTTTTCTCACCTGAGTTGAACATTTGCTCTAGCACAAGTTGAATCACATCCTAGGAGTGACTATTTTTCCCCATTAAAGCTGGAGTACAAGAGCAATCAGTGAAATGGTCATACTGTAGACATGCAGTCAGATGAGATAAATTTAATCCTCATATGTTCCAGCTTTAGGTAGGACTTTGAGGAAAACTCAGTTTTACCAAACCTGGATGGAAGACAAGGGTCATAGTACCTACTGCAATACTGGCAAACACTGAGATGTCTTATTTCTGGTTCTTTGTTTTTTTAAATCTGATTTTGTAATCAAGAACCTATGGTAGGATCCTATATCCCCTTCCTCTACAATAAATGCCTTCAGTTAGTCATTAGTGTTCCAGATAATTATCAACGGTCATCTATTCCAGCCTCTTCCTTTAAAACAGGGATAGTACTTTCCTTTTTTTGTACTGTTGTCAGGTGAAGACCATACATCAGTGTGAGGCACCAAACTGTGAAAGAGATGTTATTAGCTGGGTTCCACGTCTTGTGCTGCAGCGTGTTCTTAGAGACAATTTCTAATCACATCTGCAACAAATTGATTTGAGCTGTAGCCATTTTGGAGTATTTCATACTGTAAATGGAAATCCTTCTATACTGCCAAGCTCTAAAAGCTAGTTGCATAAAAAATTCTTTTTGAAGTGGGGATTTTTCCTCAAATAATGCGAATCTGACATTGCTTCTGATTACTTCTCATCAAAGGCTCATCTTTATCTGAGTCCTCTGTTCCAGTTCCTTTTTTTCCCCCCTTCTTCCTCTGTCTCTGCATACATTTTAAAGTCTAATTTAGGTTTCCAATACTATACTAAATGTTATCTGTTCCTTTAGATCCTTATTTAACTGTTCTTGTCTTAATTTCATCTCTTGCAATTGTAACTCATTATTCAGGTTATTTCTCACAAGATTGATTTGAGTATCAGGGGATCATTTACTTTTCCATTATAACAGCCACTTCAGGTTATAAATTCTGACTATAAGGAGAAAATGTGCTTATCAGTTTTCTCAGCATTTGTGTGCAACAGGACTGGGCTTGTGCTGCAGAGACTTTCATGCCTGATACAATTTCTGTCTTTGTATTTTCTGTGGCTAATGCTACCGTTGCATCTTCTGCATGTTGAAGTGCAGAGGAAAACACTTGAATTTTTTTGCCATTTTTCTGTGGTGAACTGAGTATGTGCCTGAAGTGAGAGTCTCATGCCTCTGTTTAAGAGCTGCTGCTTGGGGAAGCAGATGGTTCAGGTGATAACTAGCTATGGCTTATGATGCTATTGTTGGAAACAATTATGGCTTAATTTTCTGTATGTTGCATCTTTAAAATTTCCAAGTGTTTGCTGGAGGCTGCTGCCATTTTGTGTTTGTTTCAGATAGCATATGTTGCAGAAGGTCCTCTGCTCTCCACCATGGGGCCTTTTGTTCTTCCTTTTTGTTTGGCTTTTCCTTCATACAAATTAAATTTTTGATGGAATGAAGTAGGAACTGTTCTTTGGGCATGTAATGAGAATATCTATGGAGACTCCCAAGCTGTGTTTCTGGCTTGGAACAAGATAGATTCATAGGAATCAGTAGCAAACACCAAAGCTGCTTCCCAATTTGGAGGTACAAACTTAGAAAATTATGATCTAAATTGCTTCCCAGCCCTTGATAAGTCTTACCAGTTATTTTAGGAATCTCTTCAAGCGACACATTGAGTACTGTTTGTCTGCTACTCAATCTTCCAGGTCAGACATTTTTCCAAGCATTAGCAGAAAGGGTTTTGTAGAGGTTTAGTTTGATATTAGCATTGGATGTTCAGGGGAGAGTCCCCAGACAAATAAATGGAGCCAGTTTTCACTCCATGATTACTATCATTGTAGCGGTTATTTGGTTGGCCCCTCTTGGCTGAACTCAGGATGGTTTCATTGATTTTCATTATGAGGGAAACACAGACTTTGGCCAAGCCTCTACCAGATGTCATGGACTTGTCAAAGTTTTTGTGGCAGCACTGAGATATTCACCTGAGTTGCTTAAAGTCAGGGTCTTCCTCATTATAAAAGTCCTCCACACTCTTTCTGTCTATCTTCCCAGCCCGTGGGGGTACCGCCAGTCCTGCCTGCCCTTTCCCAGTCCTTCAGGGCTGCTCCCACCCTGCCCATGGCCCTGAACCCCATGGCAGTCTCCCGGAGCCACCAATCCCTGCCCCAGGGACACACAGCGGGGCTGGGCTGCAGCTGCCCACAGCCCTGCCCTGCCCAGACCCACCAGCCCTTGTCCCAGCCTTGCCTTGGCCTCCCCCATCCTCAGGGGACATGCCCAAAATGTCCTGGGCTGGGGCTGCCCCCGTGCCCCTCAGGCTGTCCCGCTCCCTCCCTGCCGGCCCAGGGATCCCCTGCAGTTCCCAGCACTCCTGGCCCGGGGGAGCTGCTGGCCCACAGGGTGCCATGGCACCATCCACTCTGTCCTAACTGGAAAGCTGCTCGGTGCTCATGTGGTCTGCGCTCACATCTCACAGCAGTCAGGTTTTAGTGCTGGTTTTATATGAGTGATTGCCGGGGAACAGCTGGCACTCATAAAATGAAACGCAGAATATCTTGTTAATGACTTGTCACCATTTTTCTTCTTTGCTTTATGGGTCAGGGGAAAGCAAACAGCTTCACGGGTCTGTGCAGAAGGGCCCGGCAGCCTTTCCCAGCATCCAGATGCTGAAATGACAGTGATTAACCACAGTGCCCAAAACTGAAACTGTGCAGGGCGTGCTTGCACTGCGGGGGCGTGTGGACACCTAGTGAGGAAGAGATGTGACATATCTGGAGGGGAATGGCAAAGTGGCAGAAAGGTTTGCCAGCAAACGTCTCTCTTGCCAGTTATTTATCTGGCTAATCCTGCTCGGAGCAAGCCTTGTCTGTGCAGCCCTCAAAATACCAGTAGCAGCACACTGGCTCAAAGGACTGTACTGCAGTTGCTGCAAGGCTTGGGCTGATGTTAGCCCTGGGGGTAAATGCTTCAAAGTGCCCCTGAAGCAGACAATCCCAAAAAACGGGGGAGTTCTGAAACCACAGGTTTTCTCATACAGGATTCAGATTAGCTCATTTGGTACCAAACTGCTGTTTTCCCAGAGAAAGCTCCTGATTATACGAAGCCCCCTGATGTTGCACTGGAAATGCCCTCTGCTTTAAAATACAAACTGAACATAATTCTCAAAATAAAAGTCCTTTACACCTATGTCATGTAAAAGGAAAAGCAGGAAAAACCCACAGGCCGCTGTGGATAAAAAGATTGAGCTGGAGTATGAGTGCACCAGGTGTGACAGATGAATCTAAATGTTCTCTCAGTCCTATACGAATATTAAGAGATTGCAAGATTGCTGGATTGGCATCTCAAGGGGACAGAAATCTTCTATTTTTTTTAGCAAGTGGGCAGAAAGGAGAATGCAGAGATAGCTTGCTTGGCTCACCAGTGGTAGGCTGCTGCACTGCAAGCCACACCACTGCCTCGAGTCAAATGAGCTTAACTACTCCCTTATTTGGGAGGAACAGGAGCATCCTGTGCATCTCTTCAGATCAGTTATTCAAGTCAGTAGAGGAGAAAAAGGGATTTGTGTTATGCCATCTCTTCTCTCTTTACCATCAGAAGTCTTTAGAGACATATCAGTCTTTGATCATTAGAAAATCTTCCCAAATTAGTGATGTAGGAGAGAAATCCTCTGGCCTGAGCTCAGAAGAACAGTCTATGTCCTAATTCACCCATTCAAAATCTAACGGGAGACAAATGCCTCAGGGCATTCAGTACTTACATGCATTTGTGGATCTGAACTCTTCTTCCTTTTATTAGTACACTAACTCTTTATAGTTATCTAGTTTATTATGAAACAACATGTTTTACATAGAATTTTATAAAACTAGTATACTGTTTAAAGACTAGATTAGAAAAGCACCTGGGGAGCCTTGCTGTTTTCTTGGGTGTGAAGAAGCATTCAGGCAGCTAGTTAAGGCCATATCATGCGCTCAGTTTGGAGCTGTTCCAAGCTATCAGCTGCATCTGCACCCATATGTGCAGCATATGGCATCTAACTACTGCATTTGAGCTGTTGCAGCAATGTTATGGACATGCATTCCTGAGACTGTTTCCACCCTGTGGCAAAGGAGGGACGTGCAGGTTTCTGAGCATAACTCCATCCTAGATTCAGAAATGTCTCCTGTTAAGCTACTCCCTCTTACTCAAAAATTATCACTTACGCTCCCATTTGTACTGAGCCATAACTAGTAAATGCATGAGCCTTTTTTGGTGCAGCAAATGCACTGACAAACAGGAAAATAAAGTACCTTTAAAACTAAGCATATTCAACTAAACTGACCTGTCAAATCTGTGGATGCTAAGCCATGTCACAAAGCCAAATGGGCTCATTCAATGCTCTGTCAGCTGAGAGGAACCAGTGGGATTTCGTTCCCTAAAAATGGATATCTGTTATTGTTTCAGATACCCATCTGTATTCAAATTAACTACACAACTGAAGGGCATGGGAGCTAAAATCGGCTTACTTTACCTGCCAGTTGCCAATTCATGAAGGCATGTCATCCCACAGGCCTCACATTCTGACAACCCCATTGAAATATCTGATATGCAGCTGGCCATTCAGAACAAAGTTAGACATGTCTCTTATCTGACTTCAGATTTTGGAAAATGCTATTGCTGCACAAGAAAGTACAGAAAAAACATTTTTAATACCAACCCTAACAATGTTCCCTGAATTACCCATTTTCTTTCTGGTCTCATGAACAGGGAATAAATGTTAAATCTTTAATAGAGGAAGAGCAGGGAAGAAGAGGTGTTGTGAATGATAGTTGCCATTTCAGAATAACTAATTGCCTAAAAGTGGAGAGTTACTTTCCAAAAACTTTGTGTCAGATGCTGAAGGTCGGGGGAAGACTGGAATGTAAATCTTTTCTCAGAGCTTCTCAGTTGCTAGCTACAGAGAGATTCTTAATCCCTGAGACACCTGATGTTCTCCATCTACCCCAGAGACAGCATCACTGCCATATGTGGGGGAAAGCCAGACATCTGCTTCAACATGCGCTCTAAAGCATTTGGCTTCCAGGTTTTTAACTATTTGATTCCCAGTTTTGTGTTTTTTGAAATATTATTAGGTAGTGAATATACATGTATGTTATATCCCTATAGTGTATATTTAATGATTTTGTATATTCAGTGTGTATCTATAAAAAATTTCATACATATTGCGTGTATAAAGAGAAAAAAGAGAAAGCTAAGTAGCATTGATTTTGTATATACTCTTGATTGGGTTATTGCTCACTTTATTTTTTATCTGTTGACATATTTCTTATAAAACAACTTTAACTTCCTTAGACTCCACAAGCCACAGGTCACAGAGCAAGGATATGGAAGTCAAATCATCTTGAGTGCAGCTGTCTCTAAAGCTCAGACCAGATTTCCATATCCTGCTATGTACCTATCCAGAGAGAAGGAATTATTTTTAGCATCAAGCTCATTATTTCTTCATGATTTTCACATGATCACAATTGTTCTCTTCACTTCCCCTTTCTAGACAGTCCTGAATGGGAACTATGTCAAAAGTTCAAGAACTTTGATGACACAGGCTCTCCTCAGATGGCCTCCTGGGTCTTCATCTGGTTTTAGACCTTTCATATTAGGCTCTCTGAGGTGGCTGGATTGCTTTCCCAAATGGTACATTAGTTCATATATTTTGATCTGTCTGTCAGTTATCACTGCAATATTTGAAGGTTTAGCCACAAATAGCTAATGGCTAGTGCAATAAATTTTATGATTTCAATATTGCTTTTAATGAGAACATCTGATATTGACTATGTAAACCAAACTGGACTCAAGTTATTATGTTTCTGCATGTAAAACATTAGTCAGTATCTCATTAGAGTGCTCAGTCTGTAGGATTATCCTTGAACTGAAAGTGGTAAGAGACAAACGATGAAAATGTCTGACAGGAGATTTGTGTTTGTAAAATGTACGGTAATTACTATTACTGTCTGTAGCAAAATCTGATTTTTCTTGCATAACTTTAAAAGGTATAGGCCTGTGTTTAAAAACTAAGGTGTACTTGGTCATACAAAGACTCTTATTTTCAGTCCTTTTTACTAGTCCTATTCACTTTGCAACAACCTTAAGAGTATCAATACACTTGAAACCTACAGTGACACATTCATGGACAACCATTGGTTTCATTTTCTGGAAGCATCTGTGGACAGTAACCTCTGGTTGTGGGTAAGGGCCCGGTGATATGGACCGAGAAATATGCATGAAGTCTACAAAGCTTCTATCAAACTTGTTTGGAGGAAATATTTTTCTCATGGCTTTGCAATGCACGGAGTATAACACTTCCAGCAGCTTAGTCCAAAAGGCATTAGTGTGCTAACTCAGGCAGTGAGGCCAGGATTCCATCTGGTTAACCAGATTGGTCTGTCTAACAGAAACACTGGATGTAGGATCCATGAAAATGAAACCTTTGACAGGTTTGGGTGTTTGCGTACATGTGTTTTTGTACATGTGTTTGTGTGTCTTTTGGGGTTTTTTTGGTTGAGTTTGGTGTTGTGGTGTTTTTAGCAGATCAGAGTTGATAAACTTGGATGTTTCTCTTTGTCCTTAAAAGCATCTTCCTTCCTCTCTTTTTGGAAGAAATTTGTAATATTTGCCTTTCTTCCAGTAATTGGACACCTCCCTCAACTGCCAGAACTCTTTAAAGATGATGGAGGGTGACCTTGCACTGCCAGTTCCTTCAGGACTCTGAAGATGTTCTTTAGTAACAAACCAACAAGAAGAATTCCTGTCAGAGCGGCAAGGGTGTGTGATTGGATGCTTCAATTTACAGATATCTCTTGGATGTCGAATGTCTTTACTCCACATTTGGTGACGACCTGTGGTTGAAATGTCAGGGCTTTCTCAGGAAATGTAAATGGATGTCGACCTTAACCATGTATTAATATTTGAATTAAACAAATTGAAGGGTTGTGTGGCTTGCAAATCTCACAGAACTGATATCAATGCACTTGATGTGGTTCATTGTGCACGGCAAACCCCAGCCTGGCTTAAAGAGCTATGGAGGTGTGCACTGAAGAGGACTACTTAGGAAAAGACTGGCTCCCTAGCCCAGGACCTGTGATGAGGATTAGTTAAAACTGAGGAGGTGGATTTTAGCTGTCTGGGGGAAAACTGTCCAACATTGAGAGATTAAAATACACTGATACGACCACACATTTTCTCAGTATGCTGAAAATACGAATCACTCATCTAGGCAACAGTGTGGTCCAAAGCAAGAAACTGGCTGGCATTCAACACATTCCATTTTACACATACTATGAGTGAAATAAAGCTGATCTTAGGGAAGCCAGCCTCAGTAGTGTTCTGGATGTATCTTTCTTTCCCCATCTCCTTCCCCTTCCCTCACTGACAGTTTTCCCTTAGCAATCTTAGTTAAATCTGAAAATTAAATGGGACAAGTCCAGACTTGTGTCATTATGGGAAGTTTTCAGGGCTGTGTTCTCTTCTCAGCTGCTCTGTGTCTCCAGCTGCTCTGTTTTCCCATCTGTGAAATGGAAGTAGTACTTGCACAGCTTCAGATGCATTTGATGCTCTGCAGGTGAAAAGTGCAGTACTGTGAAATGTTGTGACTGTACAGCAACATTTATGATTGTGGAACGATGACTACATAAATGTTTAGAGCCTTACCAGCACCCTGCAAGATAATATGTATGGAGCACTATGAATATAAACCACTTGTTTGGCTGCCTGATAGAACCCTTGCTAATGTAACATCTTAGATAATCTAAATATTCCCTTTGGGCAGATAACAAGGGTATTTAGTTTAGCACTATTCTGCAGAAATGAACACTGGACCATTAAAATAATTGATTTTTAATGAAATCTGATGGAATTTATGTTGGTTTTTTTGGTTTATTTTTTTTGGATTTTTTTGGGTTTGTTTTTTTTTCTTTTAAGAAAGAGCAAAGGAATAAGCATATGTTCTACTGTGTTCTAGTATTTCTTTTTATCTTCATAGTTTAAGGGGGCTGACAAAAGGAAAGAACCAAAAGATTACCTTGTAAATAGTGGTCTGAGAAGCCTTCGATACTAGCAGGATTCAGTGAATCAATTACACTTGTTTCCTCTGCCTGAAAAGTAACCAGTATTTAACTATTTCACACATATATTGGAAAACTAAGCATTTATTAATATTTCAAAAGCTTTATGAAATTTCTCAATTAGAACACTTAAAAATGAAACCATTTATACTATGATAATAATTACTTATAGTGAATGAATTCTTCAGTTTTTGATGTTCATGTTCCTGTCTTTTCTAGTTTTGGTTGTCTCTAAATTTCCTGAACAGGAAGGGTCTGGTATGTGGATGTTTTATGAATACCAATAGTTCCTCAATTATTTTGGTGCAAATAAATCTCATGCTATTGTGATGTCATACATGTGACCACTTTTCTGTAGTCTGCACATTTGCATTTCAAGGTGATTGCTATTGATCGGAGGAGGAAACATTTTGTGATGATTTGAGACAGAATGGTCCAGAGGAAAGGCATGAGCTATCCCTTTTCATAAGAGAATGGTTTTCTTGTGTTCTCTTTTTATTTTTCTTTCCTTTTTTTTTTTTTTTTGGCCTTGTCCCATTAGAGTCATTCAGGATATGAAAAGAAAAACACATTTCTGTGTTTACAGCAAATACAGCATTAATGTGCATCTTTCTCTTTGCATTTTCTTTCTGATCTTCCAGTGTGCAGAGCAATTTGCCTGCTAATTCATTTACAGCTGCTTTTGTGAGCCTGTCTGAACACCCAGAAGAATAGAAAAACTTGCAAGCGTAAACATGCAGAAATGTTTCCTTCACTAGAATGACACATTGGAATGATACATTTGGAATGCTGGCATCTCCAGCAGAAGGATTACATGCATGTGTAGCACTGTGACAGAGGCTGAGAAGAGGGCTCATGGGATCCTTTGGCTGCTCAGGGGTGAACTTGAAGGCAAGAGCACATCTGCCCTTTTGGCTGGACCAAGTAACCTGGAGACATCCTTTCTCCATATTAGAAACTTTCTTTTCTCCCTGTCATCTCTTGCAGCTCTCACATGAGTTACTGGGTGCTAATTTCTAACCTTCTCTGGTCTGGTGAGGGTTTCTATGGCTGGCCTTTGCTGATCTTCATGGTTTTGCCTTACAGAAGTAGGTGAGCCAGCACAGCTGGCAATGATCCCTGGGATGAAGAGTCTGTTCATCTAATATACCTGTGAGTGAGGGGGAAGAATGAGCAAGCTGCTGCCGTGGGGGAAAGACTCATGATAGAAACTGATCCTGAGCCCTCAGCATGGCCATGACCCAAATCTTGATACCAGACCCTGCAGCAGGCCAAGCATCCACTAAGAGGCACAGTTTTGCACTGAATTTTCTGGGATGCAACACATCTATGTACTGCCAGCAAAAAACAGTAATCTTACAGATGAACAGGCCTTCTGTGTTTCCACTCTCTGACTGGAGAGATAAATTCTGCTTAGTTTGGTACTTGTATACTTGCAGGCACTTGTCATACACCTGCTCCCTTTGGTTTCTCCACAGTTTTATTTTGCCTCTTATTCCAGGCAGGGATGATTGGTTCCTAAGACACAGAGTAGTGCTTTGCGAGCTTGGCATTGGCAACATTACCACTGTGTGCACAGCTTATAATCTCAATCAACTTATTTTAAACACTGAGTGCAGAGGAATACAGAGGCTGTTAATTGGAAATTACCATGTCCCTCTCTCTCTCTCTCTTTTTTTTTTTTTTAATATTACTGAAAAGGAAGCATTCTTTATTGTACACAGAAGAAGGTTTTACTTGCATTGTGTTTTCACAGTGGATTATGGCCAGTTAAACTGACTGATGAAGACTGAGTGGTTTTTGTAAGAGTAGAAACAGAGTTGAGGTCTTCTCCTCATACTCAGAGCCCAGCAAAAGAAATTGGAAATTCACAGTTGAAAGGTCCGAATATTTGAGAAGAAACATGGAAGGAAGGCTGTTCCGGAAATGTGTGATCTTGGGTCTGAGGCAGGGGTCAGTTTTCCACTCTCAGTGAACAGGATTTGACTGACAAAGTATACATGTCACACAATCTGTGCAAACATCAGGGGACTAACCTGCACCATGGACTTTAGGCTCCCCCACTGGACGAAGTGGAATTTCCCATTCTGTGAAGTGTCCAAAATTTAATTATGAATTCAAGGTCAGAATAATTGACTCAGTTATGAGTTTCTGAGCTACTATCCTCTATCTAGGACATTCTAGGGAGAAAATCTGAATTGTTCAAGGGAAGAAGAACACCCATTTGCCATTTATTTTCTAAAGGAAGACGGTGGATCTGGTGACCTTGGCTCTCTACTGAGTGAGAAGGAAGAACTTTATTCCTGGGGCCCAAAGGATTGCACTGGGGAGCATAGTCCTCAAGAGGAGTTGACAACCTGCTTGGATTTCTCATGGAAATGACAAGGTCTTGAAAGATCCCTACCTCCATGACACATGTAGACAACATTTTTTGAAATTTTTATTCCAGGTTTTCCCTTGGACATGCTGCAAAAGAGAAGAAGAGAGTGCAGCAAAGAAGGAGAAGATAACTTGACAAGACATTAGGCAAAGAAAGAAAGACGATATTCTCAGCAGAAAAAGAATATCATAGTAAAAACCAGGATGTGTATATGTGAAGGTGTAAATTTAATGCAGGTGTTTAAAAGGAGGCATGAAGTGAAAAATGTACACGTTGGAATGACAAAAGGCTGTGCAGAATATGGTGCAAAGAGATGCTTTAATATTTTCACATTATATTAACCCTCTCTACAGAAAAAAATATTTCATTAAAGTAAGTGGCAAATATTTTTCCAGGTTTCATTTTACTTTAAAGAATTTGGAAGTGTTGTAAAAATAGACTTAAAACTTGATATTGAGGGAAAGAAAATATTACACATTTGTCAATTTTATTTAATATAAAATATAAACATTTGTTGTTTGGAAACTTTGGTAGCCAGGTTGCAGCATTTTTCAGAATTGTGCAACACAACGTGTTTGGTACAGTGGGGTGGGTTTTTTGCTTTAAGGAAAAGTAATTCTGGAACACAGAATTTTACAGCCAAAAGACATTGTGTTTTTGCACAGCGCCTTAGATGCTGCAATCACTGTGAAGCTGAACTCTTTCCATTTGCTGCCTTTGCTCAAAGCTCACTGTAACTGTTCACCAGGGGTCCTATGGCAGGGCTTTGTCTGAGCTGTCAGGGCAGTATTTTCATTTGTTTTGTTCTGGCAGTCTCATATGATTTGCCTCATGTTCTTATACCTTCAAGCCTATGTATTGATGATACAGACAGTCCTTACAGGATGCAATTGCCATTGGCATGGAGAATTGTTCTTCCTACCCCTTTGCTACAGCTCATCTTACGACTTTTAGTTTATATGACAGAAACACAAAGTTTAGAGCATAGCAAAGTAGGCAGTGGTCACCTACATGCCTGGTCAGGATTATCCAGTGAAACACATGCACCAAAGCTTTGTGCCAATCTGTGAGCAATGCCTGTGTCCAGCTAAGTGTGCCAGAGGCAGCATGAAGAGCATCATGAATAGGAACAGCCCATAGGATCTGGTGCAGGTCCTGATGTAGGTCGGAAGTGCTGGGGGAGAGGGAAGAGGATGGCTGCCATCGCTATTATAACCTGCTGTTATGGGGGAGACTGCAGAGGGGAACCCTTGCCTGGCAGTGACTCCCAGCTGGCCACAGGGAGAAACTTTCCTTTGGCTTTTTCTCCTGCCTCTGCCTCCCACTGTTTTTAATACCAGCTCTGAAGTTGGTGTATATATAGCTTCACCTCCAGATCCCACTAATAAAACTTTGTGCATTAAGCCTGCCTCAATATCCTTCATGCAACACTTACGCAAACTCAGTGCTACTCAGTAAAGGCTAGCATGGTAAATGGGATTTATTGCAAGGTTGCCTTACTTGGTACATGTCAAACATATCCTTGTCAAATTCTTCCAGGCTTGATCAAAACCAAGTTTTCATCTCACAAGATGTGATAGGCACCCAAGAATTTATCTGTGTCTTATGTGGATTCTGTGTCATCCATCCCTGTTGTTTTCTCCCTACACAGAGAGAATTTCAGCTTGAAAGGAGGGTTGGGCAAACCTGTACTGCCACAGCATCAAGTGCCAATAGGTAGATTGTCAGGAAAAGTCAAAGCTGAAATGGAGAGCCAAAAAACTTACTCTCATCACTGCTTGCTTGCCCCCATACATTTCCACAGTATCTTAAGTTTAAACATTTTTTTGCTTCAAGTAGTCCGCTCAGGTCCTCTGAGGGTATTTATTTATTCCTTGGCTATTATGGACTAATATATATCCAGTTAAAACAATGGAAATAGTACTGTGCTTGTTAATCCATCTCCAAAGGATTTAGCTGTCTTTGTTGCTAGTGGCCATCCAGAGAGTTTATGTGACCTGTTTATGGGAGACTACATCATCCTAATTCTGTAAAAGACACCCCTATATACTGCTGGTGGAGCAGAACGGATAGATCAGCCTCTTGAAGTGCAACCCTCCCTCTGCAGAGGGAGCTTAAATGACTAATACACGTTAGGTACTAAAGTTTTAGATGGCTAAAAGTAGGTAAAATTAATCCCAGCCTAAGTGCCCTTCTCCTCTTTAATGTCTGTTTTTCTTTACAGTAGTCTTTCTTCCTGTAGCCTTACCTAAAGAGCGTGCAGCAGCCCTATGTCCTTGCAAAGCACCTCCTTGTACTCTCCCTGAAGCCAGTGGGAGGTTTTGATTGCTTTTCACACCTGCAGAAAAAAGCCTAATGCCCCTTCTTGTTTGCTGCAAACGAGAGTGTTAACCAGCAAAGACAGATGCTGCTATCACAGCAGCAGAACTGTTCAACGAGGCGGCCTGTGGAACTCCCCGTGCTTTTTGTGGCTACCCAGTTCCCTCCCCACCCTGGCTGCGCAGGAGATCACACCGGGTAATTATGCAGGTATGTTTATTTCCACTTCCTAAGGTAACCAGGAGTGGATCGCTCTTACAAAGTAGTTATCAGCCGGGGAAGAGAAGTGGAGCTGCATTTTGCTCCTGAATGGGTACACCTCATTAGGTCCACAGCCTTTGGCTCAGCTCCTGCCAGGGTAATTGGAAGTGGCAATGGTAGCATTTTGCCACATTGCAGTCAGCCATTGGCAGGAACAGTTGGATCAGAGGGACACACGGGAGGAATGACTCAAAAAGATTACAGAGATGTCATGAGATTACTAATTAAGTAAGACCTCCAGAAGGGTGTGTCTTAATGTTATTAAGAGCCATTGAGGACAATCATCTATCTTAAATAACAGATGTCTGAGCATGAAATTATTAAGTGCCAGTTAAAAGAATTAGCAGCAGACCACAGAAACTTCCAATATCAGTGGCAAACAGAGCTAAATGGAAGAGACAAACTGATCTTCCCATTAATTTTCTTCTGTATATCCACCAGAAAGACTTGCATGTGTGGACTTTTTTTTAACATTGTAAATAAACACCAGTGAGCTGTTTAGTGGTGTGTGAAGGGCTCACCCTGGCTGGGTGCCAGATCCCCATTAAAGCTGCTCTATCACTCCCCTCCTCAGCTGGACAGAGGAGAGAAAATACACATTTTAGGTTTGTGGGTTGAAAGAAGGGCAGGGAGAGAGATCACTAAGCTGTTACTGTCACAGGCAAAAGAGACACGAGTGGGGCAAAATTTATTACCAAACAAAACAGAGAAGGGTAATGATAAATAAAATCGAATCTTAGAACACCTTGCTTCCACCCCTTTCTTCTTCCAAGTCTTAATTTTATTCGCAATTTTCTTTATCTCTTCCCTCTGCAGCTGCCCAGGAGGACAGGGAATGGGTGCTGAGGCCAGTTCATCACACATTTTCTCCAATGCTGCTTCCTCCTCTGGGGGAGGACTCCTCACACTCTTCCCCTGTCCCAGTGTGTGGTCCCACCCATTGGAGACAGTCTTCCACAAACTTCTCCAAACATCAGTCCTTCCCACAGGCTGCAGTTCTTCACGAACTGCCCCAGAGTGAGTCCCTTCCACGTGGTTCAGTCTTTGGGAACAAGCTGCTCCAGTGTGGGTCCCTCATAGGGTCACAAGTTCTGTCAGCAAACCTGCTATAGCATGGGCTCCTCTTCCATGGGTCCTGCCAGGAACCAGCTCCGGTGTGGGTTTCCCACAGTGTCTGGCTGCAATTGCACATTTATTTCCCCCCTTCTTAAATCTGTTATCCCAGCGGTGCTAGTACTGATGCTGATGGGCTTGGCCTGCAGTGATTCCATCCTGGAGCTGACTGGCATTGGCTCTGTCAGAGATGGGAGAATCTTCTGGGACCTTCTCACAGAAGCTGCCCATGAAGGTCCCCCCTTGCCAAAACCTTGTCACAAGAACCCAGCATATGAAGACTTCAGGCTTGTAAGACCTGTTGGATACAATTTATTGTCAAAACAAAGAAGGGGGCTATATTTAGCTTACAATCACAGAGCACCTGCTGCTAAAACTGTCAGAGATGATAGAGCAAGCTATGCTGACATTTCTCTAATCCAGTGTGATGTCTGCTGTATTCTGTAAGCAATCTCATTTGACCTTACTTGTACCACTTAACATATGATCTTGCCGTTTGGCAATTAAAGGATCACAACAGGCAAATTGTTCATTTCTTCCATAAAAGACAGGAAATTTTCTGAAAAAATTTGTAATTTGGTTTACAAGTAAAGTGGTCAAGTTTGAACAGAATCCAGGAATATTTTGATCATCTTTTCCAGGATTATTCTAAGAATTTGTCTGGAATTTGACAACAGAATTTTCTCCAAATTTCATTGAGTAATACAGTTAACTGAGTTATATTGCAGTAGTGTGCAGGGAAACCTGTGTTGTAACACTACCAGATCCCATTCAGAAGTAAAATGGAAGATTATTCCTATCAAAAGTACCGTAACATCTGAATATGATATTTAAAGGATTTGTCTGTACAACTTGCTACTAGTTTAATTATATTATATACAGAGTTGTTCAATCAATATGTGGATCAACCAAAAAATATGCTAAAGATGAAGTTTCTATTGAGTTTTGCAGCATAATCAAACCACACAGCACAGCACACTGCCAAAACTGCCATGTGGCTGATATAGTTTTAAGAGACATAAAAAATTAGAGCTTTTGGAAGTACAGCACTTCTTTATGTTAAAGATGATGGCATTGACACAAATAGGATTGATTAGTCATATGGATGTCTTTATTAGTACTTCGTAGGAAATAGATTTCTTGTTCTATGAAAAAAAGCATTCTTTTCTGACTAGAATACAAAAGAAAACTATAATTTATTTTGCACTGTTGAGTTGTAATTTTGCCATTTCATAATAGAAGAAAAAAACCTTTTTCAATGGAAAATGATGCCTTTTATTTGTGAAAAGGAGCTGAAATGTCCTTTCGTGACAGTTCTGCTATAGTTTCCTGAAATACTGTGCAAAAAAATACACCTCATGAAGAATGGCCTACCCACATAAATATTTTTTGTTTTATTAATGAGTAATTTCTGACTAGAAATGACAAAAAAAACCCCTCTTTCAGTCCTAGGCAATATAACACATATAGGCCTGGGATAATTCCATTGGTTTTAATTGATTCTAATTTTTACTATTGTAGAAGAGTTCAGTATCATGTCTCAAAATTTGCTTGAAACTGTATAGATCCTTCCAGTTTCTTGATATCACAGTGATGTAAACTCTCTGATGAAGGCCTGGTTTTGCACTGGATCTCGAAAGAGAAGGCATTTTTCATTCTTCTTACGACATTTTCTGAATCTTTAGTCTCTGCCTTTAATCTAATGTTTCTCTTTTCCCTTTTTATTTGTTTTTATTGCAACCTTGCTTCAGTCTCTTGCATGGCGCTGGGTTCACTATTCACCCTTCTTTGCTCCCAAACATTATAAGGGCAAGGAGAGCATTCATTTTAAAAGAATTGAACTGTGGGTGCAAGTAACATGGAAAAGTGCACCCTACTCTGTATTTGATTTAGGGAGGCAGGTACAGGGCTTGACTTCAGTTGGAACTGTATTTTATTTTTACTTTCTCTAAACTAGAGACCAGCACCTTTGCTTCATTGTTCCCTTATGTCTTCCAGTGTGCTTCATTCACAAGGAAAAGTGGGCATTTTTAAGGCAGAACCAGCAGCTGTTTAGAAAAGAAAGAAGCAAAGATTTACTCCGCCAAAGGACCATTATATAGGTGGAGAAAGCATAAGTGAGCACAGTCAGTGCTTCACAAACCTGAGGGCTACCCAGCCATGGTGGGTCAGGACAATTGGGTTCAGGACAACCTCTCAGGGAGCAGTATGTATGCAGAAAGAAAGCAAAATAATGATGAACTGGATAAAAACCACAGACTCCTGAAATACTAACAACAGACTTGCTCTGCAGCTCTTTTTTGTTTGTTTTGTTGCTTCCATGGCAAGGCAACCACCTAGGAAAATCAAGAATTAAGTGGATTTTTTCTCCTTTGGAGCTGTGATGTAAATGGCACTTAAGGACATTTTGCCTCAGATTTGCCCATTCCTCTTATGTACCCTTCCTCTCTGTAAAACGATTATGAATCCAGTGCTATTCGTACTGACTTCTCTGCCTACCTGTGTCTTTTCTTGCCTCCAGAGGATCCTGCATGGAGGTTTTGGTACCTGTCCTGATTTTCTTATGTTTTTTAACTTTGTGCTGGGGCTATCAAAAAAAAAAGACTGCCTGTCAAAGTGTCATCTCTCATTTAGGGGTGCTGTTTATTTTACCTGTCTGTAGACACTCTCCTTGTTCACTAGCAAGGGAGAGAGGCAGCCCTTTCCTCTAAGCCATATTTCACATGGGACGAATCTATCTCACACAAGCAGCAAGAAGGGATTTGCCTGTGCTGTGGCTCTAATCCAGTCTAATTCAGAGCAGATGGCTCAGGGAGCTGTGCATGTGGCCCCCTGCAGCACTGGCCCAAGTGTCCCCAGGCCAGCGCCTGCTCCCCATCAGACTGGCAATCCCCACCCGCCCGTGCAACCAGAGGGACAGGAGGCTCCCACGCTCTGTCCCCCTGCAGGAGTCCACAGCACCTTCTCACATGCCTACCTTACTTAATTATTTATAATCTTCTGGAAGAAGGTAGTTAACCTTAAAGCTCATTCTGTCCCTTAAAATCCCGTGGCCTGGAGGATGTGGAGGAGGGCTGCTATCCGGTTAGTGGCTTAGCCAGGGGCCTGGAGCCCTCAGGGAGCTGCAGGTGCTATGTGTGATGCTCAGCTGAGAGACATGGAATTGACAGTCAGAAGTTAACTTGCTGTTTTCCTCTTGAAGAATTGGGTTAAACACACCCTTGGAATAGCTGACAACGGGTTTCCCTAGCAGGCCCTGAGAAGGGCTGACTTCTCTAGTGGGTCTCGTGAAATCTCCAGTTTAAGTGTCCTGTAGCTGGCTGTCAACTCTGCCAGGTGCTGTAAAAGACAAAGTCAACAGGCTGCATGTAACATGGCTTTACTCCAATGGTTTCCTTCTGCCCCAGTCTGACACACAGGATGGATGGCCTTAAGTTTTCAAAAATCATGAGCAACCTCACTGCAACCCATTCACAAGATATTATGATGTTAAAATAATAACGTTGGCACTTGAATTACCTTCTGATTTTCAAATTTAGTCAAGAGGGTTTTTTGCCATAGTCTGGAGGGCTAAATTTTTTTCTTTTTAATGGAAGCTGACAATCTGTCAAAATAATTTATGTATAGGACCTTTATGAAAGACACCAAATATAGCAGTGTCATGATAAAAATCACTGACTTTGGATCCATTTTTTTGCCTTGAAGCACAAAGAGTGACAGACCTCAGAATTTTCATGCCAGCAAAAGTAGTTGAAGATCCTATCATTATTTCCCTAAATGAAACATATAACCCTTTTACTGAAATGTTTACAGCTAGAAATCAGCCTAATAATTTACTGGATTCAGACCAGGTACTTATTCTGTTCCCATCAATCCAGTATCTGAAAGGCTCATAAAATTAAAATATACTAAAAATTTCAAGGTCACTGTCTGTTGGCAGTTATTAAAGTAGTCTTTCTTTTCTATGACAAACTGATTGGTCTATTTTTTTTTTTACATGTGATTCTGCATTTGATTTTGCATGTGATCTGTCAGTGCTACAAGTTTATGGGGTGATTGTGTTCAAAAGAGATAAGATTTGAACCTGAAATCAGGGTAGTTTGTGATTTTGGTCATTAATCACTGTAAGGTCAGCTATTCCGAAAATTTTAAGTGTGTTAATGATCTCTGTCTTGGAGGGAGAAAAAAAATCTCTTGCTCCAACAGAATGGGAATGCTAGCAGTGGCCAAAGACTAGGGATGCAAGACAGGGCTTTAAGTCTCCTGCTCCTCCAGAGTTGAAGACATTGCAGATGAGACCAGGAAACAGACACATGCAAACAATGAGAGGCCCTAAGTGTTAAATAAATACTTCATGGGTCACCTCCTGGATTTAGAGATTGAAAGCAATCAGACTCAATAATCTTGATGCTTTTGTAAATCTTATTATTTGTTGTTAGGTGGCCTAGATACCTTTGTAGGCCCTCTCTCCTAAGAAGAATGTGAACAAAATGCAAAGTTGAAAAAAACATGAACAAAGTTTGATTAGAGAGTTCTCCCTGTTTGGGGGGACGCTTCTTGATTCATACACCAGGTCCAACTTTTCAGGTAGGTCTGGATTCAGTACTATGGAAAAACAAATATGACAAGATAACAAAGTCATTAATTCAAAGGGCAGGGGACAATATTCCAGGTAATATGTGTTGTGTGATATTCTGGAAAAGTAAATCTTCATATTTGTGCATGAAAGGCCACTGCTGCATTAAACACAAGCTGTAAATGTATACCCTCTGCATGCTGCAGTGCTGGACATGGGCCATCAGACTGTCTTGTTTCTCTTTCCTCCATGAGATAACCACTCTGAGGACGCTGTAGACTGAAGCAGGGAAACTAACTGCATCTTCTGTCCCCTCTACCAGATTCCACTCCCTGTGGGTAACCAAAATCTCACTGTGTTCAACTGCTCACCCAGCAATGGCACAGGGAGTTTGTGCCTAACGTGTTAACAAGAAAACACATTCAAATTCCTGGAGACTTGGTAAATCCATCTTTCTCTATTCTAGGATTCAACCCCACCAATACCCTGGGAAGCAATTTGCAAGTGATTGTGTTGTGCAAATCTGCTTTTTTTCCCTTGATTCAGAGATCAAAGTTGGGAGTACAATTCTTTGGTATTTAATACGTAAATCCCTCCTGTTTCAGAAGTATATGCTTAAAAGAACACATTGGCAGTATATAGGCATGAGTATATACACATTTCTCACACAGCAGCCAGAATGAAGATCAGAATACCATGTTAAAAGATGTATCTGACAAAAGGATAAACTCAGTAATTAAATATTCAAATTCCAATGCACCGGGGATGATCTTAGAGACCCAGCACTGATGCGACACATTTATTGCTATTAAGTATAATTTTACTCTTCTGCCCTACTCTGTGGAAGGGTAGAAAATCATGGGAAAATCATGTAAACCAAGCCTGCACCCACAAGTTGATAAGCTTGCTTGTCCTGCCCCATCTTGCAGTATTCTCATTTTCCTGTCTTATATTGACCTGATTCACACTGGTTTTACAGAAGAATTTTAATCCTAATCCCTGATGTTTTTTACTCCTTCAGTCATCACAGAAATGAAGAAGGAAAACATGCCTAAAGGGGCAGTGTCTGAAGTTCTTCTATTTTGAAAAGAGGTATTCATCAGGTAGGAATGAAGTGTGGTGAATAGAGTCCCTGATATTTAGTAAGAAATGATTAGCATGATCAGCATTAGAGACAGACAGATGTTAGTAGGGTCTTTGCCTCCAACCTCACTGCTTGGACACCATCCCTTTCCATAACCTTGGCCATTTTATTTTTCTTTGGTGAGAAAAATGAAAATCCCTTGTCTATCACTGATTTCTGGCAGAATTATTATATAGATGTGTGCATGGATGTATATATGTACAAGTTTCTCTGGGCAACCTGCTTCTTTGTCTCACCAACTTCACAGTAAAGAATTTTTCAGGTTTTTTTTTTTTCCCAGACATTTCCAAATTGCCTCTATATTTTCTTTGGCATAGTGAAAGATAGCAATCAAAACCCTGCATGTACGTTTTTTCTTTCACATCAAACTTAAAATAAGTGTATCCTAAAAGGAAAGGAGTGGTTTGAATCACCCTTGGAAGTAATAGAATAGTTGCTCTGTCAGTACCTGGACCAATGCAGACCTATGTGGTGTCTGAGCTTTCAGTTTCAGGCAGAGAATATATAGTCATATAAACATATCTACCAGAGATAAGAAGCACAATAAATTGAAACACAAAATTTGTATGTGTGAGAAAGAAAAGGGAAGAGAGATCAGTGTAGAGGCAAGGACATGCTTCATTTCTGTCGGTTCTTACTGTAAATTTGAGGAAATCAGCTGTTGCCACCAGTGATCAGAGAACTATGTGTAAATTCAGTTTACAGACAGCTTTAGAACTATGCAATGGTCAGACAGGAATGGAGGCAATGGCGCTGTGTACTTTTAGTGCCTGAGATTTATACAGTCAGTCTGCCACTGACTGATGTACTGAATGGAAGTCATATATGAAAGCTATTGAAGAAACATATTTTCATAGAAGTTAAACATCTTGTGCCATGTAGTAGATTGCAAAAAAACCCCAAGCCCTGTTTTTGCCTGCTTCTTATCCCCCATACACAGAGAAATCTCCACATGTTCTCCAAGGTTTTCTGCAAGCCCAGCACTGCCAGGTCATTGGCACTCTGCTGTCATGGTGACAGGGACCCCTAAGAATTCAGCAGAATTTTAAATATTGTAGATTATCTCTGGCAAATCTGGGTGACCTCTTCCTTCTGAGACAAGCAGAAGGTCCTAACAAAATGTGTAGAGTATGAATTCACACGAAAAGCTCCCATTGGAGTCATATTTCTCTAAGTGCTGTAGGATGCCTGTACCTTAAGATAAGTCAAAAATTTAGTGAATAGGAGACCAGGTCAATACATCTAGTGATTTGTTTTTTGTTTGCCTACTGGAGCAAATGAATTTTTCTGGGCCAGCAATTTTAGTAAGGGACACCCTAGGCCAGATTCTTAAATTTGAATAAATTGAGAGATGTGTCCTTCAGATTATATCCATGTATACAAAGTGAGAAGTGTCCCCAGTTCCTCTAGCATTTCTTCTCAATGTTTTAAAAGAACTCTGTCTTTGAGGGAGAGGGCAATACAGCCAGGAAAAAAAAAAAAAAAAAGTGAGTGAAGTAAAACTTGAATACAGACTAATTTAGATGTTTTTATAAAGTCTTGCAGACTTCTCTCCACAAACCATTAAGTCCTAATTGCCACACTAATGTTATTTTATATTGTAAGTGCAGCTCCCGAGTCCTCATATTATGACACCCAGTGGAATTAAGGAAGGCACTTAGCTTTACCACCTTCTCTGCTGTAACCTTTTCAATCTGTGATTATTATTCTGTCAATGCACACTTGTTCATTATTACTTAAAGGTGTTGTCCCTTCCTCCAGCACGACACGCTGCTGTGCAGATTAGGGCCATAACTAACCTCGTTCAGTGCTGAAGCAAGCGCCTTTCCTCTGACAAGCCATGAATTAAGGGCTTCTTTCCTCCCAGTGGAAGGAGCCTCTCTCCTTCATTCCTAATAAGGGCAATGCTGCAGTGGATTTAAAAGGCTCTCTTCTGTTGAAGGGGTTTGATCTGTGATAATCTCCTATAATCTGGATACTAGGAGCAAACTGAGTATTAGGTCTGGATCACAAATCCACTCTCAGCCTTTTTAAAAATAATTTCTTTATTTCAAAACTCATTTGAATACATTACCTTCCTTTCCATTTCCATAAAGGACATTAAGGAAATGGCTTTCAAATTAGGATTCAAATTTGATTAACTAATATTAGTTAATCCCAGTTCTGGTAATTGCATTTCTCCTTCAGGAATTTCTCAATCTTTTTAGAAATTGTGCCATCTTGGGCTGCAAATTAAATGCTGTAACTCCATGTCAGCCTCTCAGCTCATTTTCTTGCTCTGAGTGTGTATGGAGTAGATGCAGTACAGTTCAGGAAACATTATAATTTCCATTTTAACTCACGACTAACGATGTTAGAGTTACATTTTCCAAATAAATCATGTAAGGAATTTTGTTTTGTTTCTGTTGTGTTTTCATTTGTGAATTCTTTCTGATCTACCTTAATGTTAGCAAATCTTGGTCTCATTTGCACATATTTTTGCAGAAGGAGGTTTTACTCTAGGATTTGTGATTATATTGCTAATTTCAGCTGTTACATTCCCTATGCAGCTGTTTGTGGTAAAATTAATGTTATTACTTCTAGTCCCTTATTGGAGCAGAATAACTTTGTCTATGGCCAAGTGATGAAGAGGACAGGATGAACAGCAAATAATGAGTGGAGAATACATGTGGGAGTACAGGCAGAGGTGGAAAGACCATTCTTCATGCAGTCATATGACTGAAAAATCACTGACAAAGATATTTATGAGTTGAAGATTACATGGGGTGAGCAAACCACACCAATATTACACAGTCTGTCTTGGTTCTCACCAACAGAGGTAATAAAGAGAGCATCAATCCTTCATCAGCTGCTTTTTATCAGGTAAAAAAATAATAGGGGACAAAATATCCAAGGAAAACTATTATCATTGTGGGAAAGTATCCCCCAGCTCTTTTGGGAAGGACTGCTAAATAAATCCTTCTGTGAGGGATGGAGATGACAGAAAAGGAGACAAAAATTTAGACCTGTAGAACTGCTATAATTTATACAGGTTTCTAGCACTTGTTAGGTTATACTGGGGGCTGTGAGGGAGTTTAAGACCAGAAGAATTCAGAGCTACTCTGTTCAGAATATTTGGGGTTAAAGTTTTGGGCAGAAAGTCTATGTGGATATTTCTGTCAATATTTGTTTAATATTTAGCTCTTATTTTCCCACTCTGGTTTGTACTAAGGGTATAAATTCTTGAAAGACTGGATACTCTGGTGGATTTTGAAAGATATATGGTATCTGTACAGGATTTCATTCCAAACAAGAGTGTGGCCCATCTATATACACCACAAACAATATGGATAATGGGGACATACCACACTGCATTCTACATTTATGGGAAGGAAGTTATATAACTACATAAAATAAATATTTACAGTAATTAGTTTATTAAACATGTAGAGCAGATACTCAAAAATATTCAGGAGAGGATAAGGCAACTTAAGGGTAGGAGATCCTCTCCTCACTAAACTGAGATCCAGGTCACCTGTCCTAGAGATTAGTTCTGAAGCTCTTCACCTGGTATCATCCATATTAATGCCAGATGCAATTTAAACTTAGTGACATTAATAGCAAATCTAACATATCTGACATAGTAATACCTGTTAGCTCTTTAAAAGCTGGGTCACCAGTTTGATATTCTTAATGTTCATGCTTTGCATCCTGCTGGAACAATGGGAAACCTAGGGGTTCTGTTTAGTCAGTATACTTATGGTTAATTAATTTGTTTCCCCTATGTTTGTTCTGGAGAAATCATCCTGAAATTGCCACCCCCAAAATACTAATTAGGAGTGAAAATATAGCAAGGTCCCTAGTACTGAATTGAGTTCATGCATCCATTGAGAGAATGCTAAACTGTAATGACAGATACATCTCCAGAAATTTGGGTCCTCAGTTTGTGCATGATGAAGGATCTTAGTTTATCTGGTTGTCTTGTTACACTGAATAATTCAAACAACTGTAATTGTAATCATCAGTGTAGTCAGCAGCAAAATTTCAGCAGAGTATCTGAGAAATGGGCATGGTCAGAAAGCACAGCAGCTATGTTGATTCTTCTGTCATGAGCAGCTACTTCATAGCACTAACTGGGCTGGTGTACATAGTAGATGAAAAATAGCCTCTTGCCTGAAATCAAATGATAAATCAGTAAAGAAAGGAAACAGAGAAAAGATGAAACCTCACTGGGGGATGGCAAAGGGGGCTGAAGGGGTAATAGAGAAGTAGAGGGAGGAAGGTGATGAGTCCTGGAAGGCCAGGCTAGAGATGTATGTTCTTTCCATCTCAAATAAACTCAAGCTGTTAGAGGTTAATTTAAAGGGCAGAAGTGGGGTTCCCCTTCTGGACTTAGGTTCTGCAGAGTTCTGTAACCCAAATTCCCCAAGGCAGGAAATGGTCCTTAACCTTATTCAAGATTGTGCCTGGTGGTCTTTGTAAAAGGAAGTACAACCCAGGTGGCTTCACCTCTCAGATTCTGGGTGGTTCAGGCCAGCAGTAGCACAGTGATTTGGGCACCCAGCAGGTACAGAAAACTGCAGCCCAGAAGTTGCAGCCAAGACTGTATTGCTCTCATCTGTATTCATGACTTCTAACAAGTGCTACCCATTAGTCTACACTCAGCGTATCATGGGCAGATACATTTTCCAATCGTTTGGGTCTGTGCAGTCATTTTGGATGTGTTTCTGTAGCAGACCAGCCATATAGCAAGCTGAGGCTCTCTGGCAGCTGATAAAAGCATTTCTACTAATGGCCTCAGGCCTGTTTGCATTTTCATGCACCTGCTGAGCTTGGAATTAGCCTCACAACTTGATTTTAAAGGTCCGCAATACCACTGGGGTTTGTTCAGTAGAAACCCATCACTTATGGCCCTGTANAGTATGAAGGCAGAAAAGAGAAGATCAAAGGTGGGATGAAAAAGAAGTTGCTTATTAAATTGCCCAGAGAAGAAAAAAAAAAAAAAAAAGAAAATAACATCTCCTACTGGCCTTAAATTCAGGAACACCAGTTTCTCAGGATCAACTTGGTGCTATATTGAGTCTTTCAAATCTCCAGATGTATTACACCACATTATAGTATGCAATGATCTCTTAGAAGATGAGTATCTTTTTCTACAGAGGTTTTTTACTATACGCACATCCAAGGGTGTATTTGAAAGCAAGAATGGACACCTGGTCTTTTTTTCTCAAAACTGTGTAAGAAAGTAACTATTTGAGTTGACAGCAGTTTTGTTTGTTTGCTTTTTGGTTTTTTTGCATTATTGCCCAAAGTTTCATATTTTATAAAGTTGCTATGTATTTTAATGTTGTTGCTGTTGCCATGCACTTTGTTCTGCATTTAGTGACAGTAAGGCATACAGAAGATGCACTCTGTCCTTCTTGCAAATGAGGAGTATTCTCATCATCTCTGCAAATACTCACCCGTCCATTTCCAAGTGCCTCAGGCAACACAGTGTCACATGACAAGAACTAACTTGTTTTAAAATCAGGCTTGACAGAATCAAAGGCAGGAACTCTAAAAGAAGAGGAAGCATTTGGAGCTTTTTTTGTCTTTTTTGTCCTAGATTTAATTCTGCTGTGCTTTTTTTTTTTTTTTGTCCAGGGTGTGAATTTTGAAAGAAATTCTTTACAGTATGGAGAATGGGATAAGGATGTGCAGCCCATCAGGCTTTGGGACAAAGCTCTCTGAAGTTTCCCTGAAGGTACTTTCTCTGAAATAACTGGTGTCCTGTCACAGGATACTAGGACAGAATGATTTATTACACATGGACTGGCCTACTACTGTTCCTATATCTCCATGCCTCCTGTCTCTGCTGTGACCTGTGCAGTGATCCTCTCCTGGGGATCCTGCTTCACCAGCCTTTGTGCATGGCAATTCCACCAGTGACCAGGGCACAACTCTCTGCTGCAGCAGCACTTGGACCACATCTGTCTGATGAGCACCATTATTCTGCCTATGGAACATCACATTTATGAGACTAATTATTTGAAATTTCCCATCTCTGAGTCATGTTCTAAGGAAGGAAGATTAAAACATCCACTCTTTGGATTTTACTTTGTCTCATCAAGACTCAGGGTATAAAGGAGGCATTTCATCATGCCTGTGCCTCCTCAGATCCTGCACTTCATGCCTATGAACCAGCAACATTCTCAGAAAGGAACAGCTTCCCTGAAACAAGTTTCTTTCTTCTCTTCAGACACCCATATTTTGATTGACTCATATATGCTATAGGTGGTGTTTAACAGCCCAGCATTAAACTAGTCTGCATTATTCATTGCAAAGAAGATTATAGGTATATTAATACTTTTAAAATAGACTAGTCCCACAGAAGGAACTTGAAAAGTGTCATCAAAGATATCCATTCAATTTCTCATTGCATGAAAAATATTATGGGCAAACTTCAGCCGTAACTTGATGCCCACCTCTGTAACTCTGTAGGTAACTAATGGAGCATTTTCCTCTCCTATTTACAAGCTAAGATTTATGGATTTAAAAGGTAGGATTTACTTTCTTCTAGTACAGACCATTGATTTTCAATGTTTCTCTTTCCCACCTGTTTCTCTAGCGTTGTGTCTGGGCTCCTCGTGTGCCTGAGTGTCACGTACGGTGCTGCCCTCTCCCAAGAAACAAGTAACTAACAAAAGCACAGTGTCCTCGGAGCACAGTTAAGAGCCCAGTCAGGGGCAGTGGATGCAGAACAGTAGCTCCCGGTGGCTGCTCACCTCCCCGCGGAACACAAGCCCTCATTGACAGGAGGCTTATCTGTAGCATGTGATGGGAGCATCAGCTATGAATAAATGCTCTAAAGGAGGAGCTGAGCCTTCGCTGTGTAGGAAATGGATGAACCCTTTCACCACCAAGTGCATTTGAAGCAGTGATCTCTCCCAGCTGGGATGAGATGACGATTATCAACTAATCTGCTTATTATAAAGAGGACGTTTCTGTTCTCTCTCCCCCTTTCTTCCATTAGTATTTAATGAAAAATGTGAATGTTCCTTCTTACCAAGCTAGGAAACCTGTACCTCATAAACCACAGAGATAAAGAGCACAACACGTACACGGGAACGTATATGCATGAATACAAATGCCTGTGCTTGCTGATATATCTGTATCTGGATGTATATATATATATCTCTGACATTTGCCATCTGTTGAAAGTGTAACACTGGGAATAAGCATCTGGCACTGTTTCGTATAGTAGGACCTTTTGACAGCTGATGCTAAGGAATGCTGTACCTTTGGGGATTAAGGAGTAGTTAATTAGGACAAGGAAAACATACTGCAGAACATAAAATTCCTATATTGAAAGCAAGAGTTTTAAGGCACTCTTTGATTTGGTTTTCATCTGGCCCACAGCCTAAGCACAAACCTAATTTAATGTTTTCAGAGGGATCCCATCATCATGTTTAGGGGAATTTAAAGGTGAAATATGCCAGATATTAATTATGTCTCCTGATATTTCCACATCTAGAATATTATTGCACATCCAGAGTTGTCCAGTTACAAACAATGAACTTAGAGAGTCACTGAAAAAAGGTTCCAGAGGCTGCAAGGGGTAGAAGGGTGTGCTCTGAGCACCATATGGTGTACTGTGGGTTACCCGCGGGTTAGTGGGTGCAAAACATTGCAAGCAGATGTGACATTCAAGGTGTTCAAAGACTAAAATGTTTTCTTAGCTATCAGGTGGAATTACTCATTGCCCTCCAGGTTAGAAAGTGCTTAAATTTGTTGTATTAAAGCAGCTGCATTTATTCCACTCATTCAGAAACCTCTAAGGACTGTCTTTGGTCATCTGTCTTTGCAACTCTTTGCTGGGTGAAGAGTGAAAAATGAAACAAGCAGGCTTTTGGAATACTATTTTCTTCTGTTGCCAGAGCAGATCAATCCCATGATTTGGGATATAAACAGGTTTAGCAAAGGAAAATATATCGACTTTTCAGTCTCATCATGCCAGGCAGAGGCACCTCTCATGGTTTTGTTATGCATTGCTTTACAAGTGAATCAATCCAAATTATAACCAAGTACAATATGTAGTTTGGAGACACATCAAATGGGTTATCTTCCTCTAAAGAAAGCAGAAAGTTTGCTGTTCTCAAGTTGGAAAACTCAGAAAGAACATTTGGAACCAGAAGTATATTCCAATTCATGATATCTGTAAGGATATAAATGTAAGGAAAAAGTCTGGTCTGCTTTGCTATGCATATGTACATACACAAGCACACACACATACATACACACACACACTCATTTTCATTTCATACAACCATTTGGCTCTTAGCAGACATCAAATAAAAGCCATATAATCACTACTTTCAGAAGTTTCCTTTTTGTCATCTTGTTTAATATTCTCGAGGATGATAGGATGATATTTTGGGGATTTGGGTTGGGTTTTTAGCAGGACTAACTGTGTGGAATTTCACAGTGAAATTATATCTTCTTCTTTCAAGTCAATGGCATATATTTTTAGGGAAAAAGCTAGTTCCACTATTATAAAGCACGTCAAAAAATTAACTTACAGGAGTTACATACGTATATGCAGATGTCTTTAATTATTCACGCAGGTTTCACTTTAAATTCTCTAGCACCCTTAATTTCTCAGACTTCTCCATTCAGAAGGCTCCTGTTGATCTCTGTTGTTTTCCTTAGTATTTGCACCACCTGACCTTTGCCCCTAAAGCGTAGTTGGTGCAGCTGCACATCAGGCTACCCCATGTTAACTTGTGAGACACCATATAAACTTCTCAGTGCAAGCTTCTGAGATGAAAGGACTAGGCCATTGGGGCTGGCTCAGCTCCTCAGTGATGAGTGAAAATATTTATTGCACCAAATAAGTGCCCATCTGTGTACCATTCAGGAACCACTGATGTGCCGTGGTGCTCAGAAGTCAGGCAAGAAAGAAGCCCTATCACACAGCAGCACTACAGAAGAATGATCAAATCCAGAGGTGCTGAGCGAGGTACACACAGGGAAAGAGAGGCAAGGTAGAGATTGGTCAGATTGTGTGTGGGGCACTCTGGGGCCTTAATTGCACCTTAGCAATTAGGGCAGCGATTCAGAATGTAACCCAAACTACAGAGTTGCCTTCAGCAGTTCTCAGAGGGGTAAAGGGGAAGCCACAGGATAATTCCAAAGGCCTGCTTTGTTGGCAGTGGAAGTAGGGCAGTGGCTGCTGGCACCTAAAGGATGATCACAACCCAGAAGTGGCTCCAACCCTCTCTGAGGGCTGGCCACTTGCTGACTTGACATGAAAGTCCCTGCCTCATCTGTGAGTCCCTGAATTCTCTTCCTTCCAAGTACTGTGAGCACCAAAGCTAGTTGCTTGGCACCTGTTTAATTTTGTTCAGTATTTGCAAATCAGCTGATGTGGATTGAATCCCATTCATTAAAGTTAAATGAATTAATATTATGATTAACAGTAATCAATGCAGCTGCTGAAATGTGGAATTTATTTCCTTGGTTCTTTGGCAACTATCCATGATTTTAAAACTGCATCTATTGGCTTACTTCCTTTAATTTTATATGAGAATGTGAAAGAATATTCCTCTTTAAGAGAGAAAACAGTATGTGGTATATTTTGAAAATTCATGGCTGCATATGCTACTAATATTGAAGATGAACTCAATGTCTAAATTAAAAACAACCCAGATGTCATGTTCAGAGCAAAGCAGCAACATAATAAAAAAATCCAACTTCCCCACAGTGGAACAAGGAAAAGAAAATTACTAACTCACTACTCTTTAAGAGTTTTCAGTGCAACATAAATATACATGTTATTAATGGTTACTACGAACTGCCACCGGGACAGCTGGATTATGTAGATTCTGGCACTGAAGGTGTCATTCATCTCAGAAAGCATGAGAAAAACAGAGAGTTTGAAAAATGTTCCAAAATTTGACTGAATCTCTCTTGAATCTACTAATGTTGTTGGTGAGCAACAATCTGAGCAAAAACCTATAGAAAATCAGGTCCTAAGTCTAAAAATGCTACCTCTTCTGTCTGCAGATTTTGGATCAGGGTTTAGATTACTCTAGTAATACAGATCTGTATAAATGTAACAACAGAAAAAGAGGTGAAATGTTTTTTACAAAGATCTTTTCTCATGCATTCCAGAAAGGTATATATTTCTTGATTCCTACTTTATATTTAAAATCCTGAAGTGAAAGACCGTTTGTGGGAAAGAAAAAGCAAATGTCTAAATTTTCAAGATAATTTAAAAAATAATTACTTCCCAGGTTTTAAAGCAGACTACAGAATAACAAATAAAGGAAAAGCAGGTACTTTTTTCCCCAAGGATGTTTTTTTACTGTACATTTTGTAGCAAAAAAAAAAAAAGAGAAAGAAAATAAAGGAAAAAATATTCTGATCACAGGGATGTCATTATCTAAAACTCCGAATAGGAAACATGATGAATACAAGATCAAGTACACAGCCATGTCACAATATATCTCTGAACCTTTTAAAAAAAATATACATAGAGTTTTTTCATGTGTCATTTTCTCTGTGCCTTGCGCTCTTTCTCCACTTCTTTTACAAAATCATAGTAACAATATGCAATTTCAGAATGGTTCCCAACAGCTGATCAAACAAATAAATAAACAAATGACAGGACAGTTGCAGTAGCCAGCAGAATGCTAGAACTTGCAGTAAAATTGGTAAGGACAATAAATTCTGCTGGATGGGCCATGTGTATTTCTACAACCACAGCAATGCTCACCAAAAACCAATTTGAGAATCTGTTTACAAACCTCGAAGAGCTCCTGTTTATAAGTATCTTCCTGAGGATGAGAGACAGAGGAGTAGGAATGCACCAGACTGGGGAAGGGCTATACGTAACACAGGGGATGCAAGGGATACCCCCTGCTCTGAGAAACCCAAATTTAACTCAGCTTCTCTGGCTATTTTGGAATATAATCAATCCCCTGAAATATACAAAAACTTAATTTTCCTGATGTTACTGGTACAGTCAAGACATGTCATGGTGACTGTACAGACAAGGAGCTCTTGTTACAGTAGGGTGCAAGACTGTCATTTTAGCAGAGTGAGAGCTTGACCTCTACCAGAAGCCACTGCTATTCATAGAGAATTATAGAATGGAGAGCTCCCAGGAGCTACTTTTGTTTTACCTTTCTTTATCCTTTATTAGGGTTTTCTGATGACTATTTTTTTCCATCTTTGATAGCAACACCCCTACAGATATCAGTATCTGCTGCAATCTGTCTTGAGCATTGGCAAGAAGAGTCTATGAAGGAGATGGAAGAAAGAGGATGATTTTTTTTTTTAATTTGTCCTAGATTCAATTTTTCCTAGGACAAAAGGGATAGTATTAGAGGTGAGTTACACAGTACATCAGATATTTGACCTTTATATATATCCTCCTATCCATCTGGGGAATTTGATGAGGCTGAAAACAGAATCAAAATATGCATGGAAACATACCTTTTGTTGTGGAAAAAAAAGCAACTCAAAAGAAGTAACAAATCAAAACAGAAGAGAAACTATTAAATCCCAACCAAAAGTCCATTCAACAACAAATATTGTTTGTCCAGATGTCACAGTTAACAGCATAAGATTATGCTGAACAATTTACTCTGATCTGTCCCTGTGGGTGCCCTGCCTGCACTTTTGAGAAAATCACTTGCAACGACAACCAGATATATCCTAGCACCAGTCATATCCACAGAAGTGTATTTCTGTGGTT